>MVJL01005778.1:15000-90568 GCA_002156465.1 Macrocentrus cingulum | reverse complement strand
AAAAAAAAAAAAAAAAAAAAAAAAACAAAAATTAAACAAGTTCAATAAAAACAACAATTCATATGCTCAATTAAACGAAGATCAATCATCAAATTCTAGTGTCTCTATGAATTTCATGGGAATACCAATTTTAATTAAATCATCACGAGATTTGTTTTTCCAATTTTTCGTATAAAATTTCAATGCATCCCAAGCAATTTCCGTGAGTTTTGGAATTATCAACCAAACTGAATGAACATCAAACGTCCGCATTCCCTGAAAATATCAATAAAAACACAAATGATATGAATTAAAACCATCAATAATAAATTATACAATACTTCTGACATAAAAAATTAATTAATCCACATCTAATATACATATAATTACCGCTGAACTATTGTATAAAATTCCTCCAAATATATACATTCTGCCATTGGGCGCCAGAGCAGCAGAATGGAAATAAACAGGGCGTGGAAGAACAGCATTGAATCTTCCAAGGCACGTCCACTGGAGTAGTCGTAAATTAAGCCGCCAAACATCATTATAAACATGTGGATCAGTTAATCCACCAGATATAACAACATTAACATCGCCATTTGAATCCGTATACTGCACAGCTCCGTGGCATCGTCGAGGTCCTGGCATCCACGTATCATTGTGCTCATCGCCGTGTGTAGGTAACAATAGCCACTTGTTATTCTCCAAATCAAAAGCCGGTATTTCCTGAATAAATAAACAAATCATCAATTAATCCACGTCCTTTCAATACAAAAAATCTAAAGATAACTAACCGTAAATCCAAAAGAACTAGCAGAAGTTCCACCTCCCAATATGTACATGTATTTTCCGTCATAAGCTAACTCATGTCGATACCTGCCTGCCGGCTCTAAAGGATCAGATCCTGAGCATATGTACACAGTTTCCCAGATGCCAGTGGTCAAATCAATTCTATGGACATCACAGCTGTAATCAAATCCCGTTGTTCCTCCCACGGTGTAGAGATAGGAACCATGACAAATGAGAGCCTGACCATACTGTGGATCTGGCAAGGTCCCTCGCACATTCAGAGCCATTATGCTGCCATTCTTGAGATCGCAGGAGTACAAAAGGTTGTTGCAACTCTCGCCAAAGGGCTCGCCAGTGCCGCCGTAAATGATGAGCTTGCCAAAGCGCAGGAAAACGGCGGTAGATGCCAATTCCTTGGGCAGATATTGACGTCCAGGAAGAAGTTTCCATCGCTGGCTTGACAGATTAAACTTCCACAATTCCTTGAACAGTGGTCTAGTTGCATTCCAGATTGCATCCCTGGCCAGAGAAGGATCACTTTCAGGTATACTGGGATTGTAGCCACCGTAAGAGTAGAGATATTTCTCGTCACAAACTATCCTGTGTCCACTCCGTGCCAGAGGTCGATCCTCGCCCACAGGATCGTGTCGGACAAATGTAAATGGCTTAAAAGCGTACATTTTAGAGTGACAGATTTTTTTAGGTTATAGAGAAAAAGCCCAAGCGCACAATTCAGGTTGGAAGTAGCGAAAAACAAATTGAGCTACTGTCACTGCGATTATAACCAATGTACCCACGTTATTTCTGTGATTTTAATCATCACTGGTAAATCCTATAACACGAGAATCATTGATAAATTTTGATTTTGGTAGTTTATAATAATTTGACATGGTGTTTTTACAGCACATCAGTTGATGATGATAACAGAGGGACTGGATTTCCACAGCAACAGCTATGCTAGCGCCACACTCATAAAAGAAAAAATTGTATAATATTTTGCACGTGCAAAATATTATAAAAGCTGAAAACAGAATATTAAAAAAACAATTAGTTTACTGTTGAAAGCGTGGAATATGTTTTTACACGTAAACAAAAATTATAAACAACTTTTCACGTTACAAAAAATTTCTCGCACATGTGCAAAATTAAATTTGATAAATAGCTAAAGTGTAGAAAAAGTTTTTTTACCTCCAAAAAATTTCTTTGTGGGGGGTACTTTTTCCCCTTGAGTACAATAAAGTTTAAATTTTTGCGCCAAGACGTACACGCGTGTGTGCACTTTAACATGACCCGGAAGCCACCATTAAAAGGCGCAAATAAATTTTAAATACTGCGACAATTTGAATTTTCACGATTCTGTAAAACAATATTAAATTATAAATGACTATAAACAAATGGGTAAAGATAAAAAAATTTATTTAATAAATTTATTTTACAGAGCTCACCGTTGGCTAATTGCATATACAATTGCATTTGCAATCAGTCGTTGGGAACCACGTGAAGGTGGTGAGCCTCCCAACAGGGAGGGGGTGGATGTGGATGAGGGTAGGTAAGGGGGTTAGATACAAATTTACATATCCACCTACCTAATGGAATTTAATAAGCACTTTAAACACCACTTCACTGTCACGCGATCACAAATTGATGAGGAGATTCTATCCGCGTCTGAATTACTTCAGATAGTGCAAAACCGAGAATGCGCTTTACTTTTGACTCTGGATTGACTTCAAACAAAATTTCAAACAGTAAATGCACAATAAAACGTTAAAAAAAATAGTAATAATTCCACTGAAACGTTTATAATCGATTTTAACATGTTTTATCGCAATTGCAATTGGCCATATTTTAGATAATTCAACATATAATTAACTTCAAGTAAAAAACAATAGTCAATAATTATAATATTTCAATATTTCTCACTCCTCGATCCTGTAAAATAAAACACAAAATAATATTTCATTTCCTGTAAAAATACATTTCAAATTAATAAAATTAACAGTAATCAGAAACCTATAAAAAAATAATAATTAAACAAATCAATGATGAACCTATAAATAATTAATATAATATTACAGTGTAAAAATGTCAAAATATAATTATATACTTGGAACATAGCACTATTGAATTAAATGCATGCCTTAAGAAATCTATAACACATCGTTCATGATAAAAAAAAAAACCGAAATCTCTGCGAAAAAAATATTTCCATCAGCTGAAATCTGTAATAGAATTAAAGACAATTAAAAAATATCGCTGTGACCAAAAAAACTGAATAATTAATCCCTTTATGTATCTATAAATAAAACATAGTGATATTTCATTGACTGAAAAGAAAAAAATTATTAAAACATATAAACCATAAAGAAAATATATTCTAGTAAACAAAACCTGAAACAGAAAAAAAAAATTATGAGGAAGATGATATAAACCTGCGAACAGAAAGCAGAACGATTAATTATACCACGTAATTCAATAAAAAATCATGGTATTTAATTAACCTGAAAAGGAAAAAATTATTAAAACACATCAACTACAAAAAAAAAATTTTTAGCAGAAGAAAATCTAAAACAGAAAAAGAAATTATTAAAAAGATGATAAACCTGCGAACAGAAAGCAGAACGATTAATTATACCACGTAATTAAATAAAATATAATGATATTTAATTGACCTGAAAAGGAAAAAATTATTATAACATAACTATGAAAAAATATGTAAATTCTAGTAAAAAAAAACCTGAAACAGAAGAAAAAATTATTAAAAAATCAACCTGCAAACAGAATAAAGCAAATAAATTAACAATTGATACAAAGTTCACATTATTAATGATATTTTACATCTTTTAACTTGAGTGAAAGCATTAAACTTATCACTCTTTACTCAAAATATTCCTAAAAATAAAAAAAATACAATCATTTTTTGAATTTAAATCGAAGTACATCAATTTTTTTTTTATACATAATCATTTTTCTTATACAAAATAAATATACAAAATTATATAAGCTAAATTAAATCACTCAAAAAATATTAATCACTACGAGCATGACTATTTAATCGATTAAGTGCTCCATCAATAATGACTAACAATCATTGCTCGACAGAGATTACATTTATTGCAGTGATTTATTAATATAGTCAGTTTTAAGGGTGGGATTTGTTTAGGGGACGCGTTTTTTAATTCAATTATAGAGTCGAGAATTGAGTAATGATAAAGTTTTTGCGAGTTGAATCATTATACTGACTAACTAATGATGTCAACCCACGACAAACCATCGTTATCATTAACATCAATTGATACATACGCGGAGTTTAATAAATGGCTGAACGGTCTCAACAGTTCGAGACCGAAACAGCAACAGGTTATTATAACAAGAATAAATAATAAATAGTAATAAAAAAAAATATGCATTGGCGATTAATACACAAAGATACACACACAGTAGTTGTCTCGACTTATAAACTATACGCGTTCGCGGCCTCCTAGTGGGACGGAAACGGTTTTTAAAAATCCTATTCACACACATTCTGACTCTAAATGATTCAAAAAAATCTACAAGTGCCCGGGCACTAACAAAGTTATCCCCCCACCGCCCTCCAACGGTGGATGATTGTCAAATTTCACTAGATTACGCACGCAAAAAATCAAGTGAAATTAAAAGAGTAAAATATTTGCACGTTAGGCAAGTACTTTACCCGCTGAAATGCCTACCAAAAATTTGGGAGTTTTTTTTTTCAAATTTAATGTAATTACAAGATTTTATATTAATTAACAATTGATAAAAGGCAGAAATAAAATTATACTTCCTGTTTCAATCATTTTTGACTCGACATTTTCAAAAAAAAACTATACATATAAAAAGTTTTTCGCGTGCTAAGAAGGTATATAAGAAAGTAAAATTAATTTCTGCGGGTAATATTTTACAAAACTACCGTAAAATTTAATCAAAACTAATTTTATAGCAAAAAAAGAATTTTTTTAAATAATAAAGATAGAAAAACAATTATAAATTCAATAATAGAAAAGGGAAATTGCTACAAAAAATTATCATCATACACTCACCACTTGATTGATTAAATATCAGAATTATTTTTTAATAAGGATATTTGTAATGATGTTTTTAAAATTTTTATCAATCAAATGATGCTCCGCGCAAATGCATATTATATGTATGGCCTGCATGAAAAAACATTTCCTAAAAATCACCGCATAATTCGCAGCATTTTCAAAAATAATGGGAGCATCATAAATTCTGAAATACTTACTGCGAATACAGTGCGATAATCTTTGCCAGAAAAACTTTTCCAAGCAGGAATAATTGTCGCATGCGAGACTCACCGGTCTCCAGCGGCGAATGAGCAGGCTGTACTGCATCTCGAGGGATAAATTGATGTTTTAGCACTTCTCACTTCACAACACGACACTACAATGTATTTTAATTCACTTTAATCATCTTCACTTCACTGTATTTCACTTTAATTGTCATTACTTGAGTTTATTTACTTGTATTGTCTGGATTTTTATGACACGTACTCCACAGAAGCTACTCTACTTTACTGCAAATAAAATCAAAAACGCGGGCTAAAGGTAAATTCAAACTACGCCAACACTTGCCTAGACTCGACAGCGGTTTCAATCCATCACTACTCCGTCGGTGGTAGAGTTCGTGAGCGACTGGTGGCTCAGCACGATGCAGGTCTGCCTTTTGTCGGCGTTTAACTCGCCACCAGGGTATGGCCTCACCGGTATGCAAAGAGATAACTAAAATCAGAATTTGAATTGTTTTTTCTCAATATATTATTAGGAAAATACAGATATTTATGCATATTATCTGCAAGATTATTGAAACTCATCCAACAACACTTGCCTAGTAAACTTGAAAGCAGTCAGATCCATCGGTGATGGCTCAAAACGATGCAATTCTGCATTTTATCGGTCTTCATTTACTTATGACTTCATCAATTCTTCGAGGACCAAACTGGAATCAAAATTTCAATTGTTTTTTAATATTTTTACAAAAATTCAAGTATTTATGGACATTATTTTAAAGATATTGAAATTACACCAATATAACATTAACACTTGCCTATTGGACTCGAAAGCAGTAAGAATCATCTGTTGTTAAGTTTTTGAACGACTAACAGCTCAACATGATGTGGTTCTGCCTTTTGTCGGTGTTTAACTCTCCGTTTATTCACTCATAGCATCGATGCTGCAAGTAGAAAAATCTATTTAGAATTTAAATCGTTGTTTTAATAGAAAAATAAAATTATTTGCGAATATTATCTTGAAAATATTAGTAGTATTGTGGCATAAGGCTGCATACATGTTATATTGTCAACAATTTGTACATAAAAATCAGATCCGACGTTGGAGCAAACCTATCGGCAAGATTCGGACAGTGACCTTGACAAAATCTGGCTGATAACGCAAATATATCGCTGGTATAGTAGAAAAAAGTCATTTTTATCTATTTATTCATACTATGCCATGAAAATACTGTACCATTAATAATATAATAGTGTTTCAACTGTTAGAAGGCTGTGAGACATTTTTTGTCCGACATTTTGTGGCTCGCAATAATCTTGACCGCGAAAAAAAATTACTCAACCTCACTTTCTACGCAAAAAATCTATTTAATGGAGTAACTTTAGCATAAATTTGGTTAAAAATCATCGGTATATGTATTACTGTATTTTCGGTATTTTCTTACTGTACGAAGATTCGGTATTTTCTCGACATTGTCTGACTACGCAATTTCTCTCCTATGCGTCGAGAAAAAAATTTTTCGCCAGAGTATTTACAGGTTAAGACACGGGAATTATACAGTATACATAAATAAATCAACGTAAAAGGAGGTGATTAATCGAAATATGTTAGTAATCATCACGATAAATTAATTGCAACAATTATTTAAACGCAGGAACGTACCTCTAGAAATTTCTCGTCCAATCTCTCTCGACGCCATGGTGGAAAAGACAAGTCTAGACAGATTTCAGTTGGTCCACTGATGTGTGGATACGACGTCACTACGCATGAACAGGAAAAAGATGGCGCTTTTGTAGTGGCGCGCGAATTTTTAAATCGTCCATGCGGCCTTAATATTGATATTCTCTATTTTCTAGCAGAATATTATAGAATTTCATAAGTAATCATAATTATTTCAGTAATCTAGTAGTTAATAATTTGGTAATTTACGGTTTTACATAATTTTTTCACTTGTTACGCCGTGACAAATAACCAAGACACATAACCTATAAGTACAGTGTTGTGTGTCTTCCAGTGTCGTCTGTTTACATCGTCAAAAAATGAAGTGTTGCAGATATTTATTCAAGGTATTATCTCTTAATTATAAAATAACAAGAGCGTTTACGACCAGTAGAGTGAGGAGAAACGAAGTTCAAACGAAAATAAACGAGGATGAAGACAAAACGACGCATTTTGGCTTTAAAACTGTTAAAGAGAGTGAAAAGCAACATGAAGGTAGACAATTTTATTAAATAAAAAATTTAATTACAATTTATCATAATCAATCAATCGATCAATTTGAATCCTAGTTTATGGAGTATTTGAGAAAGTTGCCAATTCCTACGATGCAATGAACGACGCAATGAGCTTTGGCATCCACCGAATCTGGAAGGACATTTTCATCCAGGAACTGGCTCCAACTCATGGCAGCCGGCTGCTAGACACGGCAGGAGGCACCGGAGACATTACTTTTCGCTATCTGTCTTATTTAAATAACCTAAAAAACCCCAAAGGCCTAAAAAGTCACGTAACAGTGTCAGACATCAACCAAAATATGTTGGACGTCGGCCAGATCCGGGCTAGGAAGCTCGGCTACACTGTCGAAAACTCTTACGACATTTCCTGGCTGCAAGGAAATGCTGAAGAGCTGCCCTGTCTCGATGAATCGTTCACTGCATACACAATAGCCTTTGGAATTCGAAATGTAACACACATTGACAAGGTAAAGCCATATTTTTATATATTTTCATCTTGAAATTGAGAATATTTAGATATTTAAAGGTCCTTGCTGAAGCCTATCGAGTTCTGCAGCCTGGCGGGCGCTTGTTGTGTCTGGAATTCAGTCATGTCACAAACGACTCATTAAAATGGTGAATTTTGAAGCTAAAAAAATTTTTTTTCAACAACTTTGATTAAGTATAAATACTTGTCTCGTAGGTTGTATGATCAATACTCGTTCCAAATGATTCCTGTCATGGGAATGCTCATTGCAGGTCAGTGGGAGCCTTACCAGTACTTGGTAGAGAGCATACGAAAATTCCCAGATCAAGAAACTCTCAAGGTAATCAATAAAAAAAAACAAATTTAATCATTTTTATAATTGCAATTTCGAATTTTTTTTCAGAATATGATAGAGAATGCTGGCTTCCGACACGTTAGTTATAAAAATTTAACGTTTGGAGTTGTTGCTATACATTCAGGCTTTAAAATATAATTTTTTTTCAAGGTAAAAGTATTTAATAAACATATTCAAGTTGATAATCACTTGCATGTATATAAAAGAAATTGAAATTTTGCCTAAAGCAATTTTTTTCATGACATTAAAAAATGTAAAGATAAAAAATTAATGATATTTATCGTAAAAGAGGGACTTGCATGTGAAATAATGATTAACCAAAGTGATTAGAGACAACTGTATTAGTATTCAATCTTGAAGAATGCATCTTCAGACAGAGCCGTTAAATATACACACATTACAGTCCATCCAAAGGTTCACAACATTAAAATTAATACGGTTACTCTACATGAGTCAGGGTGTGTTCCAAAGCGAGCTGAACGAGAAGACTCGCCGTGAGTTTTCATTGTGATTACTTTTTTTTATTATACGAGGAGATTTTTCTTTTTTTTTTTTCTGTCTACTTACATACACAATTGTCGCAACAGATAAAAATATAATTGAGGGTACAATGAATAAATTGTGTGCATCCGTTAGTGACATTTTCCGCATTGCGCTCTCACCCTAATGCCCATGTTGTGAAACAACCCTGTTCAATATGTCAAAATGTGTAATGAAAACTCAATTGCATCGTTGGGACACGCCGTGATCTTGCTGCCTAGGCCATCCGGGTGCAAAAAGTTAAATTGGAAAACCGCACGAGCGAATAAAACGTTCGGCATTTTATTTTTTTAATATTATTATTTTATCAATTTTTTTTTCTTCTAAGTGTTATTAAATTTTCAATAGGAACTAGCTATTGAGAAATCATTTATGCTGACTATTTAAATACTTGGAGGTGTAGCTTAGAGAATACAATATCAAGCTATAGTAATAAAAAAAAAAAATCAAAGAGACAGATATAAAAGCTGAATTTTTATAATTTTTATCCATGGCACCACCTCTTAAAACACCCCATTTCCGTGGCCTTCAAACTTCAAATTAATATACAACTTTATTATTAACGTAGACTTTAAAAACTTAGTCTTGATTAATTAAAACAACTGCAAATCACCGTGTAAAAGAAAGGAAAAAAAAATTAAAGAAAAATAATCGGCTTCAACTTGAAATCTTGATTGCACTATAAGATATCCACAACCTTTGTCACCTCATGTGTAAATAAATGGAAGTATTTAAAATCAGGAAATTCGCGTTATCGACAAGAATTCAAAGAGATTGCAACAATTTTATTATTGCTCAACATGAATACGATAAAATTTTCTAAAGAAAAATTCAGAATTTCGTTATTTTTTTTCTCTCTTTCTCTCTCTCTCTCTCTCTTTATATTTATCCACTGTAAGAATTAAAAAATAAGCCCACTAAAAAATTTATACTTTCAGTAATTAAATGAAAGTTATCGCGGATGGTTTTTTTTTTATTTCTCAAATTAGCCGAGAGACGTATCAATTTATTTTGTACATATATTACGCAGAAAAATTTTTCTTTTTTTTTCCCAGTGTTCAAAATCGCCAGCATTGAACCCAACCTCATACTTTACCTAATATAAAACAAGAACACAACAAAGTTTTGCCATACGCAACACATTTGAAATGCAACGTGGTATGTCAAAATGATTTTTCGCGTGCCCCCTATACCCTTAGATTTATCTATACTCTTAAACAACTCCAGTTTATCAATTAGCCATTTAACACCGGGATTAAACTTTTTTTCTTACTTTTTTCATTATGCTAACGGGATATCGACAAAAACAATCTGCCTTCACGTTATCGGATCAATATACTTTAATAAATTTAATTAATATAAGTTGCATGGCGATCGCGAGATGATTGGAGCGGGGTACAAAGAGAACGAGACATCAAAATTAATTTATCCGCTCTTGAACAAAAGGATGGCTACCTGACCCAGGTAGAAATAAATAAAATGCCGTGTCTCGTGTGTCACATAGCTGCCAAAATTACGTCCGACAATGCAGTGCCACGTTGGATTGTATTTTTTATCGAATTCTTTTTTTATAAATGCTGCAATGTCCTGTAAAAAAAAAAAAAAACAGAAATTTATGAAAATTAGTGTTGATTCAATTTTTTTTTGTTACAAAGTCAATAAATTTACATACTTTTTCAATGTTGTACTTTTCGAGAGCTTGGGTTGCACAATCAACAGCATCTTGCTGCATTTCCTCCGACATATCGGCATTCTTGATCACGGCTTTGCGGTCTGACATATTGAATCTGAAACAAGTTTGAAAATGCAGTTACAATTGACGATAATAATTTTATGTTTGTAGGGTAACATTTAGGCTTAGTTCAATGCCTGATATTTTGCCCCGAGTATAATTGAATCTGCGGCCTTCATCTAGTTATTCGTGCTCTATGTTGTCATGGGAACGTTATAGCAAAATCATTTGCTTCAACTGTTGCCTCTGAACGTTTCGAAGGAGGTCATGAATTGAAATACATCCGTAAATTACCGGAATCATTTGCCATTGATTTAACAATTTTTTACAACCTTGAAAATACAATTTTGCGTAATTGAATGCTGAAGATTTTGATTATAGCATAAACAATGGGCGAATATTCCAGATGACAAATGAATCACTAAACAATTTAGGTGCAAATCAATACAAATATATTATTGTTAATCAAGGAATTTGTAAGTAATAAGAATTTATCTACATTGGAGCAATAAGAGAAGACTTTTGGAGGGAAAAAAAAATTTTTTTTTTTTTTTTCATTAGAATTTATTTAAACCTAGTGAATGATACACGCAAAATTTTAACGATTGCATGGATTTTTAATGTCGACATTGGCAATAGTCAATTTATAATTGAACTGAGAAGATTTTTGATATAAGGAAAATTGCGAAGATGTTGATTGTGGGGGCGAAACGCGGGAGGATGCTGTTTTGTCGATAGGTTGAAAATAAAAATAGAAATTAGATCACACGCAATCGACATTTTATCTCGTTAATTCACCTGGATAATTGATAAATAATTGTTACAATGTTTTAGAATGCATGAAAGATTTATGGATTTGACGTTTGGAGCACAACTCCCGGCAAAAAAAAAAATAGAAAAAAAAAAAACTAAAAATAATAAATTGAAATAATAATTAAATGATGATACCTCTCTTTGGTAACACTCTCCACCAATAGTTATTAACAAATTTTTATATTTTTTCCCTTTTCTCCACACTATTTTTTGCTACTCGGGATTTATCTAGCGTTTTACTCGACAATTTTTCCGCACACGAGCCAATACCGAAAATTTGTCGTTCAGACTGAAGATTGGAGCAGTTGCAGTCGCGGTTACTGTTTTCTCATTGGTCGAGAATTAGGGTCTTCTATCAGGAGCTTCTATCAACCCACAATGCATTGCAACAGAGCGCGAAAAAACAAATGATTTAGAGAAAAAAATTTTATTTATAAAACTTATTGCCATACAATACATATATTTAGGTATTTACAATTTTTATGAAATTTAATAATGTATTATTTTTATTAACTAATGCTCATAGTCTATGGGCATGCAAAATAACGTTATTTTTTCCCCTACATACAAAAAAATTGAATTTATCAATTTTACCGTCTATATATTTTGGCATAAATAATTTTTAAATATTTGGATTTAATAATTATTAGGTTGCATTATTTTTTTGCATATAATTTTATTTTATTGAATTCAGTGACATTTTTCTAGTAACAACGTGTGGTAACCATGTCGGCCATTTTTTTTTTTTACACAGCATCTGGCAACCCGGCGACCGCCATCTTGTTTCATGCCACTGTGGCAAAAAGCGCAACGCTGTACAACATCGCAATAGATTTTTCAGTGAACGCGAACTCGCATAATTTTCTACATACAAGACTTCGATAAAACATCCTAAAATATGTCTCACGGTGGGAGAAACGAGTGCCGAATTTACGTAGGCAACTTGCCTCCAGATATAAGGACAAAAGACATCCAGGATTTGTTTTACAAGTTCGGCAAGGTAACATTTGTTGACTTGAAAAACCGTCGAGGGCCTCCATTTGCTTTCGTCGAGTTTGACGACCCAAGGTAAGATTATAAAAAATAATTTTTAAATAAAATTGGTGGAAATTCAACGGGGAATTCGGGCCTCCAGGGATGCCGAGGATGCAGTGCATGCACGCGATGGCTATGATTACGACGGCTACAGGCTGCGAGTTGAATTTCCTCGGGGCGGAGGTCACAGCAACAATTTCCGTGGTGGCCGCGGGGCAGGAGATAGCGGCAGAGGTCGCGGAGAGATGAGCAATCGAGGACGAGGCCCACCCGCTCGTCGATCACAATATCGCGTGGTTGTGTCGGGACTTCCGGCCTCTGGCAGCTGGCAGGACTTGAAGGATCACATGAGAGAGGCAGGTGATGTGTGCTTCGCTGATGCATTCAAGGACGGCACTGGCGTCGTCGAATTTTTGCGTTACGAGGACATGAAGTATGCCGTGAAGAAGCTCGACGACTCACGATTCAGATCTCACGAGGTTAGAAACGTTATTAAATATTTTTCCAAACTCAGAACAAGGTTTGAAATGTTGTTTTCCAATTTTTTTCATCCAGGGCGAGGTGGCTTACATCCGCGTGAAGGAGGATCACTCTCCGGAGGAGCGGGGTCGCAGCGACGACCGTGATCGGGGTCGCAGCCGGTCTCGCAGTTACAGTCCTCGTCGTCGGGGCTCGCCAACCTACTCGCCGTTACGGCGCAACTATTCGCGATCAAGATCACGCTCCAGGTCTCGTTCGTACGACTAGTGTGTACGTATTTCACATGATAAAATAATCGACCGTTGACACATCTTTGTTTTGCCACTTTCATCAATTCTAACGTTAACACAATTTTACAATTGATGCGTATTGTGACGCTGTAATTGAAATTATTCGTTTCTACACGACGAAAATAAGTTTAATTTTTTTTTCTTGTTGGTCGTAAAATTGAAAGACCTGTTGGAGCCCGTTGTGGTTTTTTTTTTTTTTCAGATTGAAAAATTCAAGAATTATCATGCAAAAATAATTTTAATCCGCGATATTTTAATTGTAAGCTTTGAACAAGTTTTGATTATACAATGTAGTCTACATTCCGTATCTCCTGAATCGTCCGCGTTTACACATGATAATTTACATCGAAATATGCAATTGGATAATTTTTTAAGCTAAGGATTAGACGGTTAATTCTTCATTTTTTTTTTTTTTTTTTTGGCCCCCCAGAAACGTTCCCATGTAAGGAAGTAAATTTTATGGCCAAAGATGTGCACACAACTACCGACTTGAGTGGCCTTTCATAAGATGTCTTAAACGATTCACTTTACACTCAAGTGCCAACACGAATAGTTGCAGTTTTTGTTCAAATTTTGGATAAAAGAAACCGTGCTCGAGAGCATTTACACAATTTAACATAGAAAATATCGTTGGTGATCCTGATGATCCCTTTTTTTTTCATGTGATTTTTTTTTGCTTTAACATGATGCATCGAGAGTTTTTTTTTTATGAGCATGAAATCAATTTAAAGTTGCTATGTAAAGCAGCGCAAACTGTATAATAAAATTATTATTATTATTATTGAGCAAACCACGGGTTGGAGAATTTTAGCAAAAATTTTGAAAACTACTGCAATGGATCTCAAGATATTTAGCAAAAAAAAAACTCGATGACTCGAATATCCAATTAAACCTGTGATTAAAATCTTTTAAGTTTTTTCTACCCACAAAAATTGTGTAAATACTTTCGTGTACTCACGCGCCATTGGAGGAAAATAGTTTTACGTTATGAAAAAAAAGATACAAGACATTTGATAAATTGTCAATATATTCATAAGCGTGTTTAGCCACGATATTTGATATTAATTTGATTTGCGCGAGTCCAGCAGTTGTGTCGGTGAATCAATGATTTTGTCACGAAAATAAATAAAAAGGAACAATAACACTTGAGTGAATTTTACATTGTAAAAAAAAAACAAAAACAAAAAAACAAAAACAAAAACAAAATTATAAATGAAAAAATAGAAATAGAAAAATTAGAAGCAGCGGAAAATAAGCGTGCGAAAACATTGATTCAACTGGAACGTAATATGTTAAGAAACTAATGTATTTTTTCTTCTTTTGTATATTGGATTTGGATTGTAACACAATGAATGAAAAACTGAAACCCACACGATCGTAACATTCTTCGATGGATATTGTATGCATTCTCTTGACGATGGAATGAGATGGACCGCGGTTAATGGATGGATATTGGGTTTGGAGAATTAAAAGCATTAACGTCGGAGGGATTAATCGGACAGGATTACGTAACAAGAGGAAACGGACAATGAATAAACCCGGGATGTGACAATTAGCTGGATTTTCATCGAGACAAACTCATAAGGCCATTGCAAAATTCATTTTTTCACCTGCAACAGATGTTGTGTTTAGTGATCGATTATTATTTCTCAGAGTACAAACGTCGCTGTGACTCAAACAGATCGTTGACAATTTTTTTTTCTTTTTTTTTTCTTTCCTCTGTCGGTTTTGAATTAGAGTCGTGGATTTTCGCGTGTGCCTCAGTGCGATTCATCAATGCGGAGGATAAATTGATCGCAAGAGGAGTCTTTAAAGTCAATAAAAAACGGCCTTGTGTCTCGATAGGATCTAACTACGATCTTTGACGAGGAGGAAGTAAAGGAGAATAAATTGGGATTAGGAGCTTCACGGGAATTTTTTGCACATAAACCGAGGATATTGATTGTACACAACAAAAAAAAAAACCCAAGACGTGACGATTGGAAGACATATTCGGGATTATTGTCAATTGTTTGGAACAGAGGCGAGATGATCGCGTGTTATTGGCGGAATTAATTCCTGTGGTTATTGTCATGTGGATTTCGATGGATCAGATGGCTGAGGTATTTGGACACGGATTTTAATTATGTGAGGTACCTCTTAACTATTCACTTTTGCATGCTTTTTGCTTAATTAATTAATATATACTTCCACACTTATCTTGAAAATCACAAAAAAAAAAAAGCACGCGACAACTCTGTTTCCTATCAATTGACAACCGTTTAATCGAGAGCATCAATTCCCGAGTAGTTTTCTGAGTGTGTCTTTTAACAATTTTATCCATTCAAAGTAGCTCCCTATGCTTTGTCAAACGACACTAGTGTCGCGAGTCCTATCTATTTTATTAATTATTCATTCGTATGTTCATGAGAATCGTCATTGTCGGATTTGTCTCATCATTTACCAGTTTTTTCTTTGTTTTCTTTAGATTTTATTTTATTTTATTTGTTTTCTCGATACACAATTATTCCCAGGACTAGGTAGAGATCCTTGACAGAGATATGTAGCTTTCTGGATCGGTGGATTATTTCAAGCAAGGATTAACCAGTTTCTGTATGAATTTTACAATATTTTATGTGCTAATAAAATCAATCAATCAATCAATCAATCAATCAGTCATGTCATGGTTTTATATGTTCAATACTGTTTCCTTGACTTTTTTTGTTTATATTACTAGGCTTATCGTTGGTAAATATTAATTATAATCAATTACAGGCATTTTACTAGGCTGTCGAGCAGCCTGATAAGAAAAATGCAATAGAAAAAAGATATGTTTCAATTAGATTTAATTGTATTTTTATCCATTTTTTATTTTATATAAGCAATTTGCTCTTTATTTTGTAAACTACCCATGTGCGAGCTTCCCTTTTTTCCAGGTTTTTCCAGAATGTCGAGCTAAATCTGTTGCGATACCAAAAAAATTTACTTTGATAAATTTGGAAATTGTAAGTGCTATTATCAATTTCATTTACCAATCGTTATATACTAAAAATTTAATATTTCGCCCATGTAGGTATGTGTGGGTGTATATATAAAAAGATATTTGAATTTCACGAGATGATTACGAAATTTACATTTTTGTCGACAAGTTGAGAAAAGCATTCTCTACTATACCGATATTTTTTCTGAGCATTGAGCAAGTCGCTCAGCTGATTTATTCTTATAGGGAAAATTTGTCGTCAAAATATTTACATACGTACATATACTTACTCGCGTGTGCATGACGTTGTGTTATATATGTGAAAAGGGACAACAAAAAATTTCGAGAAAACATGTACTGCGTGTAATGACTTCCCAAATTCTCGTCTCTCTGTGCGTGATTCGCATCGAAGTCGTCGATATCGAGACAGAGAAAACAGCAAGTGCGTATATAACCTTTATGGTATTACAACAACAATGTGAAAAACAATAATCTCCGTTCCACAGGTGCCATGGCAACGCGGAAGGTACAAGGGCGTCGCGAACTGAGCAACATCACAGTTGAGAGCTATGCCAATGTCCAGGAGGAGCCTGTCCCACTGCTGTCCTCGCGCCACAAGTCACAATCAAGGTCCAACTCGGAGGAGCCTGCACCCTCCAGTGTCGAGGGCACGTCGACGGCCCCCAACCCCGACCAGATAAGCTTCATCTCCGGCAACCCGTTTGTCGAGGTCACCAAAGGGATCCTACACCTCTACAAGGAAGAGTCAGTCTAAAAATCTCTTTGACACTCAACGAATTGACCAACTTAGAAGTCCTAAATTTTAGCGAACTGACGGAGATGCAGCAAGCTGCAGACAGAAGCCACACAATCTGTATTCTGTCGGTTCCTGCGACCACTACGTGTCACGATCTTCTCACATTCACTGCTGCATGTCACCAGGACATTCAGCACTTTCGGATTTTACGAGACAATAGTCCTAATCAGTACATGGCGCTAATCACCATGCGCTCGTCGGTAAGCTATCCAATGATATTAGGTAGATTTCATAAAATTTAACTATTACATTTGTCCTTGTGGTGGAATTTTCAAGGACAATTGGCGACTCTTGAAACAGAGAAGCTCATTTCTAAAATGATTATATTTAAGCTCATAAAATTATCTTTAAAATGACCTACTCAACTTTTACTTTCATGCAATTTTAATTGTTCTTAGTCAGCCGCAAAACAGCTCTATGACACATTCAACGGAACGCCGTACAATTCGCTGGAGCCCGATGTCGTGTGCCACATGGTGTTTGTCTCGCGCGTGGAGGTTGCCGATAACGGCATGTCCCTGACCGGTCACACAGAGCTGCCCTCCTGTCCCGTGTGTCTTGAGCGCATGGACGAGAGTGTTGACGGTATCCTCACCATCCTCTGCAACCACACATTCCACTCGAGTTGCCTGGTCAAGTGGGGCGATATCTCCTGTCCCGTGTGTCGCTACTGTCAAACACCCGAGCCTCTGGCTGACAGCCATTGCATGGAGTGCGGTAATTTGGGTGTTAATTTTTATAGAATATCCGATGGTTAATTTTTCCGCGCAGTTGCAGACACAAGTAGCGATGCTCTGTGGATCTGCCTCATCTGCGGACACATTGGCTGCTCGCGCTATCACGAGGGCCACGCTTTCGAGCACTATCGCGACACCCACCACTGCTATGCAATGCAGCTGGGCAATAATCGCGTGTGGGACTACGTCGGCGACAACTTCGTGCACAGACTGCTGCAGGATAAGGAAGGGAAAATGGTTGAGGGCGGCTACGAACCGGCCAAGAGTGAGGGCGCAGCTGTTGATGAAAAAGTCGACTCGGTGCAGCTTGAGTTTACGTATCTGCTCACGTCGCAGCTGGAGACTCAGCGCGAGTACTTTGAGGATCGCTTGGGCAGGATTGAGCAGCGCTCCGTCACGGAAATTGCCGAGCTGCGCGAAAAACTCGGTGAAATCTCGTCGGAAAACTTGCAGATTAAGGTATGTGTGTCTGTGATGAATGTTATTGCACCGTCAGGCTGAATATTGTGTCTAATTTTAGGAAAAACTCGTGGCTCTTGCGAAGGAGAAGCAGGTACTGGATAAAAAGTTTCAGCACACTAGTGCAAAGCTCAATCAGGCGCACAGTGAGCTCGCGGAGGAGAAGCAGCTGTGCAAGGCCCTGCAGCAAAATCAATTGACGTGGCAGACAAAGCACAAACAGCTGCAGGACGAATTCTCCGGGTACAAGCAGGCAAAGGAGGGCGAAGTAAAAGATATGCAGGAACAAATTCGAGATCTTATGTTCTTCCTGGATGCTCAGAAGATGATTGACAAGTCTACGGATAAAGAAGATATAGCTGCTGGCACAATCATTGTTCCGGAAACGTCAAACACTCCAAAGCCGCGAACTCGCCGGCACCGGCGTTAAAGTATTTTTGTTGGTATGATAGTTAAATCATTTTTACAAATTAAATCTCGGGCAGTTGTTTTTTTTTCTTAAAGAAAACGTAAATTAAGAAGTAGAAAAATTGCTGTATAACAAAACATAAATTTTATTCTCATAACATTGTTACATAATAATTTCTTTTGTATTTATTTAAAAATACGAATGATACAAGTAATTATTTTGTACATAAGGGGGGGGGGAATTAATTAAACAATTAATACAACTAAATTAATACAACTAAATTAAATAGAACGGAATCTTAGAGATCGATTAGCATGTGAAGTTCAACGATATTGTGCATTTTTTTTTTTTCATATAAATTATTTGTGTGATGTATAGAAATTGTGCATTTCAATCGATGATTTTCGAGGGAATGTGTACAAGGTAGAAAATGTTATTTATCTTAAAGTACGTCTTTAACTAGTAGTTGTTAATTTTCTAGCTACCCGAAATTTTAGTTGACCTTTTCGTTTCGATAAAAATGAAAGGCACACCACTTGGTTCTTGCTTGTATCTTTACGTCATTTTTGTTTGTCTGTTTTTTTTTTTTTAGTCAACGCCATTAGCGTGCGGCAGCGATGCTTGGTCCTTATTCTTCTTCCTCTTCAGCATCTGCCTCTGATGCTCATACTCAAAGTCTTCTTCACGCAAATTCAGTCTCAAAATCTGTAATAATTTACATAAATTGATATTATATTATTGCTTATAGATAAATTTACAGCAACGCCTACCTGATAAACTAATGCTTCCTCCTCCATAATTTCCGGAGGCGGATTTCTCAGCACTTGCAACGTCTCATACATTGTAGGACAACGTTTAGTAATCGATGAACGTCCTAGACATCCTTTCAGGATCACTAATCCAACTTTAAATACAATTTTAACGCCTTCACATAGAAACATGTCCCAAATTCGTAAAATACTTTCCCAGGGAAGAGTTCTCGTATAAACACAGAGAAACCACTCAGTCATGTACAGTATTGGCTCCATTTTTTGTTTTTTCTGTGATGAAAAAAATTAATTTCTCGTTAATATCAAATAATTAATGTAAGAAAACTAATTATTTGTCTTTTCTTTTTTAGATATCTCAAAAATTATGGATTTTAGAGGATAAAAAGATTCTCTAGATAAATGTTAATTCTTACCAAATGCTTGTAGGCCACCGGGGAGACCTTTTTCAACAGGGCAAACAGAATATCACCGTCACGCTGCAGAGTCTCCATGCCCTGACTGTAATATCCAATGAGATATTTATCACAGATTGCGACGAGACACCAGAAGGCCTGGACGGCGGGCATGTGCATCAAGAGGAATGCAGCGATTGGCGCCTGAGCTTGACAGTAACCCACTTGACTATTTAAAATCGAGTATGCTTTCAGCACTTGGAACAGTTCCTGCTGGCCCGGGGCATTGTCCACAAACATCTCGTGCTGGGGAAACTGACGGTGCAGATCTTTCTTGATATCCTCGATATATTTCGGATCACCCGGTCGCTTGATCAATTCCTCATACAATTTTGGATTTTCAGTCATCAGAAGTTGCCCACCGCACAAATTCAACCAGGCCCTGAGTCTCACTGACGGTGGAATTCCCTTGCGACATCTCTCACGCACTTTTCGGTAATCATTCGTCATAAATGAGCTCCAGTTGTTGAGCATGCCTATCCATTTTCGCTCACGGCGAAGAATCACCTCTGGTGGCACGATTTGCTTACTGTAATTAAGTAGAAAAATTGGTTTAATAATTTTTTTAAACATGTGTGTGAATTAGTGATTTAATATTTACCGCTCTGGGCTGTACTGAGTACCGCCCAAAAATCCATGTCGATCCGGAACTGTTGAAATCACTGAACCCTGAAAAATACTGCTGGTTTCTGACTCGGATTCCGCGTTGATTTCCTCGTGATTGTGAGAATCTGGGGTCGCCATGGCATCTTTTTATCTGCCTGAAATCACATATTCTCATTTCACTTATGCAATAAGCCATTGTTTGCTAATAGGGGTATATAAATAATAATAAGAGAGTGTACGGTATAGAGAATTCTTGGATGCAAGTGAAAACTCGTTGAGAACTAGTGTATTTTGTTTAATAATTTACTTTTTCTAGGCACCTATATCACGACAAATTTTCGTTCTCACGACAGTTTCGGAGGCCAACAATCAACGAGGTAATTGACTTGATGAATTGCTCATTTCGTGCCCTTCTGCCCTGCAGGATATATCAATTGTAAATTACCTTCGGCAAAAATCGAGACAAGTCGGTGGTATTTATTTTTGAACATCAATCACAGTGGAATACTCGATTATTTCTGTTGTCTCTAATTATTTTGGATAAACGCCAGTCTTAATTAAATAACTCGTCACGTTCACTTCTAATTTACGGCCTACATTTTGTGCAGGAAAAAGTACCGTTCACAACACACACGTTCATTTGATTTTGGTATGAAAATATAACGCTTTTTTTTTTCTTTTCGATATGCCTTTTACAATATAATGTCACTCTGTAAATACTGTTATATGTGCTACGTATGTAGAGTGTACCGCCTCTTTTGACAATCACACACACACACACTACGCTATACTTTGTTTATGTATATTATTAGATTTATAGAGACTAGTATTGACGACTACTACACTGTACATTGAGCGAACGTTTGACTAGCATCACTAATTCCCATGTTTCTAATTAAATTATGCATCAATTTTTGGAGAGAGTACGTGTGTGACAGGATGTTTCTATTATATTTTCTTGACCTTGAGGAAAAAAAAAATTTGGGCAACACAAATGGATTTTATTATTATTATTATTATTATTATTATTATTATTGTTATTAAATCCTGTTTGACCATCGCAGTATAGTGTGTGCTCTCATTGGCCGCTGATGGTAAAGAAGGTTCGCCATCATCTTTGATACTTTTCAAAATTATTCGAACTTGATTTTTTTTGAAATACTTAATATAATATGTATAACGATTCGTTCAGTTTTTTTTTTCCTGTTTATGTAGTTGTTTTTGTTCGATCTGAAAAATAAGTTGTACATATTCATATACATATATGAATTTTGTACGGCACGATTTTATTATTAGTTTGAGCTCGCGTGAGGAAAAAATATAAGTGCTTTGTTTATTGACATGTGGAATATCCACTTGATATAATATCAATAATATATCAGGGTTTTGTGTAAAGTCTGAGACACATTAACACTATTATATACCACTTGTGCCTACGCAGAACTCTTACATCGGTCAGTAAATCTCTGACGATTATTGTAATTATTTGACATTCTAACCTATTTAATGATTAAATTATAAAAATTATTTTATTGTAGTGTTTGTGCAATGTTAAATAATTTTTAACAATTGACTTAAAAAAATTGTTAAAATGTTAATTCTTCAGTTAATACTTGGTGTGATTCTTTTATATTCTGGTGTCAATACTGAAATAATAAATTTTTTCCCGGAAAAAAATGTAATTGAGGATCCTAACGTCAATTCGCCAACTGTAAGTATTAAAAATGATTTCACTCAAGCCGGATCTTCTAACAATTTTGTTACAAAAATTTTAGATTGACATTATAAAACGTGCAGGATATCCTGCAGAATCTCATATTGTACAGACAAAAGATGGATATTTGCTGACACTGCATCGAATACCCCGTGGTAATTCATCTCAACCAATAATGTTACAACACGGATTACTGTCGAGTTCTGCAGATTGGGTTATTTCCGGGGAATCTCTTGGTTCGTACAATGAGCTTATATTTCAAATTTTTTAAATTAATTTATAATATAGTCAATGAATATTAAATTTATTGTATTTAGCTTTTGTATTGTACAATTGTGGATTCGATGTCTGGCTGGGAAATTCACGTGGAAATACTTATTCTCAATCACATGTCAATATGACAACTGCCGATCCAAAATACTGGAATTTTAGGTATTTATTAAATTTTTTATATTTAAGTATTATGTGATAAAATTTTTTTATAAATTATTTTCAGTTTTCACGAAATGGGAATATATGATTTACCAGCTGTGATTTCTTATATCACAAATTATAAAAATAATTCTATGATTTATATTGGTCACTCCATGGGAGCAACAATGGGATACATCATGGCCTCGGAAAAGCCAGAAGTTTTGAAAAAAGTGCGATTTATAATTAGCTTAGCACCAGTGGCCTTTATGAATCACATGAAGAGTCCTTTGAGACTCCTTGCACCCTATGTAGATGACGTGGAGGTGAGTAGAATTTTTTTTTTTTTCAATTGTTTACAAGCAAGAATTGGAAAAATGATGATTTTTTCTGGAATTTTGTAGATGAATTTCTTTATTAATTTTTTTATTTGTTTTTAGTTTATTACACGAATGATAGGAATGCATGAATTTCTTCCTCAAATGGAATTCATCCGACTTTTAGACACCTACGGATGCGATTTGACAACGGTTAATCAGGAAATTTGTGAGAGTGTTTTTTTCGCGATATCTGGATTTGACTCGGAGCAACTGAATCGAGTAAAGTTTACTTTGTTTTTCAAATAATATTTTTTTAACAATGAATAACAGTATGGTATTGTATATTTGCAGACTTGGTTACCATTTATATTGAGCCACGATCCTGCAGGAGCATCGACAAAAACATTGATCCACTATGGCCAAGAAATTCGTTCTGGTCGATTCTGCCAATATGATTATGGTCACGAGAAAAATATGGAAATTTATAATTTATCAAAGCCACCAGATTACGATTTATCTAAACTTACAGTTCCCCACGCATTTTTCTACGGTGACAACGACTGGCTGGCATCTCCGAGGGTAATAATTCTTTATCAATTTACAATTGCTGTATCAATATTTTTATTGAAAATATTTATTACAGGATATTCAACGGCTTTATCGGAAAATACCTAATCCCGCTGGTTTGTTTCGAATTGATTTTCCGAAATTTAATCATCTGGATTTCTTGTGGGCCATCGATGTGAAAACATTGCTTTACGACAGATTAATTCCACTCATCACCAAGCTGAATGAAAACTGAAAAGTTTTTTTTTTTACGGTTTTTTTTTCTATTGAGTAATTAGAATTTAAATGTTTTTACTTGCGCGCGCAGTGCAAATTTTCTAACCGTTGGTAAACTAGCTATTTTTATATATACCAGTTACCGACCGAGCTGATTTGCACTTTTTGGTTTTTGCATTGCTCAAGAAGCGCGCGTGTTTGGGAGTTCTCGCTTGCTCTCGAGAGAGTATGGAGAGCATTCCAACGCACGCTCTCTCGTTGACCTGTCTTTGTTATTTTACTGCTGCAGTTTTGCTCATGTGTCGTTACTCGTTACGATTACAGTTGACTATGTATCAGTCGCCCAAAATCAATGTATGTGTAGGCAGTCGTGCCTAGCAAGTAATTGTTATTCGGATGTGAAAGAGAATCCGTAGATTTATTGTCCAAGTGAAAAGTATCACAACGTGTGGGTTAATTAGTGTATCTGGGACTGCAAGCATCAGTGATGATGCTGACATAGCGCAAAGTTTCACCCCATGAGAGATATATGTCAAGAATTGACTTGCAGAATACAAAAATCTGGCGTGGCATTGATGATACGTCGATGTAAGTCATTTTTTAATTTTATTAAACATGCATCTTTATACAATCTCTCAAGTGTGGAAAAATATTATCTCAAGTGTATAATCTAAAGTATTATTTTATAAATAACCCTGATGCAATGATTTTTCGTGCGTATGATGGGTTCTTGGCAAATAGCAGAATTTTTAAGGGGTTTGAGATTTTAATTATTATTTTATTGAGGATTTAGGTACATATTTACTACATTTTTAATCTTGATAATTGCTGTAAAAAAATCTACACTTGATAGAATACATTTGTCATCGAGATTAAACATCTTTGCAAAGAATTTCTATAATTTTGTGACATAATACAAGCATTATCAAGTATACTGTCTATTAGATAAAACTTTTTATTATATCCATTTGTTTATATACGACTTTTTATTGCAAGGAATATTGTTGATTTAATTTATCTTCATTATTTAAGAATTATAACCGGGTTTTCCCCGGAGAAACTGCGTCAATATATACAGAGTATATATATGTCCAGTCGAAGAATGAAAAAAAACTCGGAAACTACTGGAGTTACGGAATTTTTAGTCTGAAGATTTTTTGTAGGAAATTTTTTATTCTACAAAAAACATACCGAGTAAAATTTTGATTAATCTCACAGTTTTCGAGATAATCAGGGAATAACGCGATACTTTGCTCTAGATATAGTAATGACACTTAAATCAATTCAGAATTCTGTGTTTATACGTGTCTACATATAAAACACATGTTTAGTACTGTCTACTAGGTGTATATCTGCAATAGGAACCCATCCAGAGATTCTGCTAACTCACTTAATTGAAAAATTGTGCAGTGGTATGCAGTGTACATCCTGTTAGGTCGCTGTACTGTCACGCCAAGTGACAAAAAATTCACAAACCCATAAAAATATCTATATATTCCAACTTGAACACATCTATATTCCATAATAGAACACCACTTTCACCTCAACATTAATTTTTTTTTTTTTTGCCCTCCTTTTATTTCATAATTTTCAACATAAAAATGGTAATATGCAAATAAAAGAGCAGGAAATTGTCTTCCGGAATTATTTTTTTCCATTCCTATCGATTGATCATGACTATTCCGGATGCATTATAATTATATAAGATTAAATATA
Source organism: Macrocentrus cingulum (assembly GCA_002156465.1). Taxonomy (NCBI): domain Eukaryota; kingdom Metazoa; phylum Arthropoda; class Insecta; order Hymenoptera; family Braconidae; genus Macrocentrus; species Macrocentrus cingulum. The sequence continues at coordinate 65,437 of MVJL01005778.1, read as the reverse complement.
ATTTTTTTTTTTTTCAACTAATACCTCAGAAATTCTTTGATGACTGGAATTTTTCTCAATTATTTACAGAATTTTTCACCTAATAGGCTTTATAGTATCTATGTAAAAGATTGTTTGAAACATGCAATGATATTGTGTACTTGGAGGTAGAGGCCATGATCACTGTACCGTTACGTGTTACTCGGAGATATCCCAGTCGTGCTCCGCCAGAATGATGCTATATTCACATAGAATTTCCGTCAAGACACGCTATTAGGCTCGTATTAACTTCACACACGTATTCGAGACAAAGGCAGGATATGTTAAACACATATGCCGCGTGAAAAAAGTATATCCAAATGAAAAGAAAATATTGGCGGAAATGGGGTCGCATCAAGTGTCCCGCTTTATTTGCTGATGAATGAAAAAACAAAATTCACATTCAATTGTTCAATTTTTATTTCACTGTTTTTTTTATTCCATAAAATATAATACTTGAGTGGAGAATATTTGCCATGATTATTCGATTTGTTTGTTTGTTTGTTTGTTTGTTTATGGGGGATATTTGTTTATTCGAAGAAAGTTGGGGAAGAATGCGCATATAGAGTAGAGTATTTTGCAGGTTCCTTTCTATTCATTCAACCGGTCTGGAATTGTCCGAAGAACCGGTAGTGTATAGGACGGGTTTTCTCACGTGGGACTACCCCTAGGTATATATTTTTGTTGAATTAATTTGATATATAAGTATGAATTTTGATGGCGTGGAAAAATCTGTCTTATTGTATTTTAATGAATTTTAAATATTCGATTTTTAAATATAAATATAAAATTTTTATTTTGGGAATATTTTGATGAGAATGCTTCTGAAAAGATTTTTGCTTAGAACCTTTTTTACGGAGAATTTTCTGATCTAAAAAAAATGTTCAATACAAAAAATCTCTATATCAAGTAGTTTTCGAGTTATTTCGAAAAGTAAACGATGAGTTTTTGGAGCGAAAAAAAAAATCAAGCAAGAATGGTGCGGGATGTTTATTTGCAAATATCTTGGAAATGATAGGATCTACTGAATATTTGTAAAGGACCTTTTTTAAAGGCAATTTTCTGCTCTATAAAAAAGGTCTTATGTAAATAAATTATTTCAAGTATTTTAGTATCTGAATTATTTGAAAAAAAAAACACACACACACACTGTTGTAAAATTTTTCCCCAAAACCTATAAAAATTCTATTAAAATCCTTAAAGTAAACGAAACACTTGAAACTGCACTTTTCAAAGTTAATTTCAAGCAATCTTGCGCTGTTTCAAGCATTTGAACTTTCATCACAGGCCTCGAATTGCGTGTAATGGGAAAAATCCGCGTGCACAATGGGAAAGGAAGTATAAAACGGCAATACCTACTATATACTCCTATATATAAAATAGCCAGCGTAAGTATATAGTTGAAAATACAATAAAAAAATACGAGAGCAGAGGAAAACAAAAGAGCAAGATTGAAAGTCCGATATACACCAAAGAGTGACGAATATTTGAGAGAGGGGGGAAAGAGAGAGGGTTCACCTCACCTCCGCTGCATGTCAGTTAGTGTATGTACGTCATGGAATGAAACATAACAGTACGGTCACGGGTTTAAAGTTGATCAATTTTTTTTGTTATTCAAGCGACAGCTTGCGCATCATTTTACCAATAACTTTGGCAATGTGCCGCGTGCCTATCCAATCAATTAACATCAACCACTTTGCTTCCACAAGGTAAAAGAAAAAAAAAACACAACAATTTTCACGCTCTAAAATCTTTTTTCTCACTACTGCGCCGAAAACGACGACTTTCGTCCCGCTGCGCGGGACGAAGTCCCCGTTTTTCGGCTCCGTCGATGAGAAAAATCGTATACACACCACGGGCAGTAAATAAGGAAGCCTCAGATCACATGTAAGTCGACCTCGGCTCCGCCTCGGACGACAACTACATGTGATCTGAGACCTTCCTTGTTTTACTGCCCTAGGTATGTAATATACTATTTTTTCTTTCAACTTTTATGTATCCGGTTTTTTTATTCCTCGAATTTAATGACGCACGATAAAAAAAAAAAATATTTTTTATATTTAATCCGAGAATTACTTTGAATTGTTATACAGATTATTTATCTAAAGCAACGAAACTTTACTATCTCTTAGCCTTTGAATAGAATTTCTCGCATGAAATGTGAAAGTCTGAGTGATAATAATGAGAAAAAAAAATTTTTCAATAGAGTACTTGCAGATAATTTTGAAGTATAAAATTTTTTTTATTTTTTATAAATGAAAAAAAAATTAAATAGAAATTTATACGTATTTTTAATTGAGTTTAACTTATTTCAATTTAATACTTAATCTATTAGACTGTAATTAATATTAATTGTCATTGAAAAACTTGATATTTTGTTTGGGAATATTTTTTTTCCAATATTTGTTTTCATATGATTTCCATAATTATTTATTCATAACTTTCCAATGCGTTGAAACTTTCGCTATCTGTCCTTCGATCAAATTGATTAGTGGTTGTTAGAATTGTTAATTAGGTGGATAATTCGGGTTATTGCAATATGGGCCTGGGATTATAGTTTAGAGATATATATAGAAAAAAATTATTAACTCTAGGGAATTCTTGTGGTTTATATATTTTTTTTATTTAAATAAGGTTGTTGGGATATATTGGTTGTGGTTTGTATACAGTTAGTGGTTAGTTATTAATATTTTTAGCTGTATTATTACAGCGCCGCCGGAAATGTATTGGGTAATGTGACATTTCGCAATTTTTGATACGTGTCCAATGTTTCTAAATTGACAATGTTTCAGTCACTTTAAAGAAAATTCTTCTTTAATTTTATATAAAAAAAAAAAAACAATTTCATGCAATAGAAAAAATATTTAATGCTTTTTTTCGTTATAAAAATATTTTATTTGAAATTTTTCAATAGTTTTTTTTTTTTATAAGAATTCTCAGTTGGGAAAAAACTATAAATCTTTGTATTTTATGTTTATATTGTAACAAAACGAAAATTTATCTCTCTGACAGGAGAAATAAGGAAGCAACTGAAAAAACAAAAGTTTTTATTCAGAATATATATATTTTTTCAACATAAATCGAGTATATTTTCAAATATATCTTTGTTTTAAAATTTTTTATTCGACATATTTCAGTGATATTTTTATCATTACATGTCTTGTCAACAATTTCAACCGGAAAAATTCGAGATAAAAAGAAATTTGTTTCTTCAAACAGCGATAAAACACGTTATTTTATTGTCCAACTTTTCAACATTACAAGTATACCCAATAAAAAATATTTAAAAAATATTAAATAGGAAAAAAATTTTATCTTGTATTTTTGACTTTTTCCTACTTACATTTTTCTGTATACTTTTCGACAAAAAAAAATTATTTTATCAACTGAAAGTTCGATGTAAAGCCGACAGTAAGTTGAAAATTCTCCGGATTGAAAGTTGAAAATGAATTTAATGCTATTAAACAATTTTCCATCTATTATCCACACGCTTGTCATAATAATTAACCACAAAAATAGTAGAATAAAAAAATTTTCTCTTTACAATTTTTCTCCCATATTCTGTTTTTTTTTTTTTTTTTAATTAAAAAATTTGTTTCCAACTGTCGTGTTCCACCGAGGGACAGATGAGCTCACGCTCTACTATACCCCAAATTCTTTTCCCGTTAGCTCGTCGAGCTTTTATCTCGTCAACGCACACACATATCACGCAACATTTCAGTGACATTTGTGTTGTTGCGTTGGCGGACGGCGCAATTCTAAATATCCAAGAAATTTTTCCACTAATCAAGACGCTATGAATTTGACCTTCTGTTACAATTGACGCAGTTTTAAATGCCACAGTTGGTTACATGTCTAAATAACCAACTCTAAACAACTAAAAAAACACACTATCGAGAGCCCGCAATCAAAAATTTCTACTCAGGGAAAAATTTTTTTTAGATTTTACAAAAATTGTAAATATTTCATTAAAATGACAAAATCTACAAAAGTTTTGCTGTAAGTTTTAACGTAAAATTAGCAAATAAATTTTGTACACCCTTAAAAAAATTTTTTTCTGGCTGCTCCCTCCGTGATTTATCGCATTTTAAAAACAGTTATAAGTATTGTCCGGATTAATATTGAAAAGTTATTTTGATTATTTCATATAGGTTGTAAGTATTGTCCGAAAAATTTTTGTACTGGATAGAGACATGTGATAAATTGCCGCAAGGCATAAATAGGCAGGATGAATATTAATAAAGTAAATTTTTTCAGGTAAGTGACTCGTAGGAGAGAAATCGGCATGAAAGCAGTAGTGCAGCAGCAACCCAGCTCGATGGAGTCGAGTGACTCGGCAGCCGGGGCAAATGAGTATGCCTATCGACCTCTTACCACAAAGCACCGTCGTGCTGGAAGCACAGGAACCACTGGAGACGAGGAGTACACCACGGACGAGGATGAACTCTACGCTGATGAGGCTGATTGTTGCGCCGGAGTCTCCATTCACGCTTCGCATCCTGTCCTCAAGTCTGACCTCGTCCGTGCCGCCACTGAGCTCTTTGGTTACAATAAAAACGAAGAGTCTAACGAGCCCACAAGTCTATTTGACGATGATGACGGCAAATTTCACCGAGATCGGTAAATCCAATTTAAAACTAGATTTTCCGCCATTTACCTACTGTACTCCATACTGTGCGAGCTAGAGTATTTTTTATAACATATTTTTTCTTATCTACAAAAATTATTATTAGTAAAAATATCCTAGATCATGTCCCTTTCAAGATATTTGCAAAAAACAAAGCGATAATAAAATTCTCTCTGCATCAATGCTTATGTAGGTTGAAAATTTATTCTAGCGTTGATTAATTTTTTCTGTTGTTACAATGTATCAATTTAGATTCAGCAAGATGCCAGTTGTGACAAATAAGTACAGGGAGCAGCTGTCAAATTTAAATTCCCTCGAGGTCATTCGAAAAAGTGTGACAGAGAGTGTAAAGGAAGGGATTTGCGAGGATTTTGGTGACTCTCTGTGTACAGAGGTGGTGAAAAGGAATGCAATTGTGGCAAGTGAGTATGGAATTTCAAACGAGGCCGCGGAACATGATCCTGCAGAGAAGAAAAATCACGGCGCTGATAGCCAAGCAGGCGATACAGGTTGTCTGCCGGTATCAAGACTCGGCAAAGGACCGTCATCTCCTACAACTCTACACTGGGAGAAAGCTGTGGCAGAGGCTAAGGAACATGCAATTACCAAGCTGCAGGAGGAACTCAAGAGAGCACACGAGGAGCTCAAACTGAAGGACGAAGAAGTCACGCAATTGTCACGCTTCAGACAAGACGTTGAAACAGAACTCGAGGAATTGACTGCCAGCCTTTTTCAAGTAACACATTATTTATTATTATAATCCTTATGTATTTCAGTTCTTATAACGCTATTCAGGTCAAGTATGATACCCCGCAAATGCTAAGTTAATAACCAATGGTCATAAATGAGAAAAGCATTTCGAAACGCGCGATATCGCGGGGTCATAAACTGTACAACACTTCAATGGCCTCTTGTGGGTGGTGCTTTATTATTTTTAACATGCTCTTTATCTTAAAAAAAAATTTTTTCTCATTAAAAACACTAAAATTCGTGAATTTAGTTTTTTTTTTAAAAAGCAATAATTCGTTTAATGGAATTTTTTTTACAATGATCGTCTTTTTTTTAAGTTAAATCAATGTTAACACTGATTTATTTTATTACATATTTATTTTATTACATTTTTCGCTATTTTGTTTATTTACCGAGTTATCGTCAAAAAACTGAAAAAATCATTTAAAAACTGCGATTTTTAAGGGTATATATTATGTCCGATTAAAAAATTTCTTCATCTCAAAGAAATGTCTTGAAATTCATTCTGGATACAGTTATAGCATGTAAACATGATTGAATTTGATTCGCCAGGAGGCACACAACATGGTACGAGAGGCTAATACACGTCAAGCGACAGCGGAACGTCTCTTGGAGGAGAGTCGAATGAAGACGGAAGTGTTGGCGGCCGAGGTAGCTGCTTTAAAGACGCTAGTTCTCACGTCAACGCCGGCACAACCAAATCCACACTTGCACCCACAAATTGACACGCGCTGTCGGTCGAGCGGTCCGGACGACGGACAAGTGGGTCTGTTTGCACGCAAGCATCGCCGCTCTCCGTCCCACTTTAACCTGAAATACGGGCGCGAGAATTCACCACCAGAGTCGCCGACAAAGGAGCAGCGAACCTCGTTACCAAGTGAAATACAAATCCACGAGCACGATCTAGATGCTGATCGGGGTGCTAAGGAGTCAGGGATGTCACGTGACAGGGATCGAGACCGGGAAATTCGGGATTTAGGTGTCGAGGTCGATCCCAGAGTTCATTCCGAGTTTCTCCGGTGGAAATGCAGCCCCTGTGTGAACAAAAATGATCCCTTTGTTGCTCGAGTCTTCCACGAGGACATTGATCTGTGCCTGGACTTTCCCAACAGAATTCTCGCCACTAAGGTTCAACAGGCCGTTCTCGATGGCATTATATTTATCGAGGCCATCAGTGACAAGTCCAAACTCGCCTTTCCCAAGTGCGTTTTATTCCCAATCACTTGAATTTATTTTTTATCTATTTAGATTAATAGATTTGTATTTTTATCACGCAGAAAATGCGCACTTTTAGAGGTACCACGCCAATGTCACTATCGAATGCGCCTAGGTGATCAGGATAATCAGTGGTACTCCATTTCCCAACTGTGTCGCAATAGAGTGAGTATCGAAAAATTAAATAGTATAGAGAAAATTTTTTTTTAAAAACAAATTTAACGTACAATTTCAGATTATTTCTGTCTGTGAGTTTTTAAATTATTTGAGATACGTCGAGCGAGGACTCGTCAAGAGCTCAGGTAATTTTAAATTCTTTTTAAATTCTTTTTTTCTTCTTCATGACCATAAATTAAATGTATATTAATTATTACAGTTCATGATATTTATTGGGAAGTGACACGATTACGGAAGGAAATGGTGCTGGCACGACTGGGACTTGCTCTCTCTTCCTGAAATTCTCTGCCTTGCAAAATGGATATTTTCGTCTAGTCTTCGAATTTATATATGCAGATTAAAAAAAAAGATTAAAATCTCTATATCTTTTAGCCGTTGTATAGACTGGATATATATAGCATGTTTGTTGATCGTCGTCGTCGTCGTCGAAGAACAGGCAGAAATGATTTATTCACAGGCAAGTTTGTGAATTTGATACGATGCTTGTTGGTTGGTGTGTATAGAGATGCGGGTTATTCGAGCGTTTGTTGATTAAAGGCTGTGAGTAATTTGAGGAACATTGCTCGCGAATGGTAAATATATATTTTTAATTTATATACATTAAAAAAACATATATATGTATTAGGGTGGTGGAAAAAAAAGCCGACTATTTTTGTTTTTCAGATCTTTTATCAAAAAAATTTAGACCGTTACAAGCATTTTTAGAGGGCTCGTAAAACATGATAAACTATGATTGTTTTTTGATACGAGACCCGAAAAACAAAAATAGTCAACTTTTTTTGCACCACCCTAATGTATATACATGAAATATATTTTTTTCCGTGCGTGCAATTGACCTATGCAATTGGCCACACTGTAAATATACGTGCAATTTTTTACGATTCTAAAAAAAAAAATGATAATTTTTTGGTGGAAAAAAGAAAGCACGAAAAATATAAATTATAGAAATTAATATCTTGATTAATTAATTAATAGGCAGGCTACTGAATAGAAAATTTTTTTTTTTTTTTTTCGCAAAATATGTTTAAATTTTGTCGAAAACTGTAAAGATTTTATATTAATATTGTTGATAATGAATTGTGTGGAGTAAAATATTAATAGCTCGGGCTACAATGCAATGACATTGATATTAAATCGAATTAAAAACAAAAAAAACGGTGATACTCACATCGACTGAATTGAAAAGACGTGAAAAAAAAAATGTTTTTTTCATCATTTAGTCAGTAATGAGAAATATTTTCAAGCAATTTGCTGCACAATTAATGTTTTTTTTTGTGATATACAAAATCTCAATTACTCTGTTGTCTTCCTGCGACTCAATTGAATTTATTTATCGAGTTAGGCTCGTGTATGTTCTGATTTACGCGGGATAATTCCCGTTTTATGATTATTAACCACTCAGTTTTTTTGAGTGACTAAAATATCTATTCCTATAGAAATCTATACCGACAGTTGAATTTAGATCTTACATATACTAAATATATATAGTAATAACCAGCGATTAATTGAATATTTCATTTTTATTTATACAAAGAATTATAGTTGCCAAATATAAATATCTTCAGAAATATTAAGATTTATTATGTACAAAAATTTTTTGAAATACATATTGCATATAGTAATTTTCACGTGTATGCGTCAAATCGATCAAAATGTCAAATAACTGCCATAAAACCGAAAAAAACAAATTAGATTCTTACAATAATATATCGAAAAAAATCTAGAGTCTAGCTTTAGGCCGACAAAATTTCTCGTAATGTAAAAAACACGTAAAATACCAATGAATGCAGCAAACCCCCGCGAAAAAAAAAAAAATACTAATTTCACATTACTGTGAAGACCCATGAAAAAAATTGAACCCAAAAATTTGATAAGTATTTCACTGCATAAAAAACACGAAAAACCCTCGAAAGATGCATGAAAAAAAAGAGGGAAATTATATTGTAAAAATAGAAATACACATGTTCCAAGCAATATTTCAACACTGATAAATTTTTAAATACGTTTAAAGTACCAACAATTATCACCAACAATCCGTCAAATCTAATTTGTCACCTTTTTTTTCGGCTTATCAATCATACTGCAGGGAATCAGCACTAATTTTGGAATCATACCGGGCGGTGCAATAAATTGCTGGGTATTTTCCAGGTTTAAATTTCGTTTTGAGTATTTAACTTCTGCCTCAGTAACAATTCTGCACACTGACATTTTTATTTCTGCTTGGGCTTTTAGCGGGAGGGCCTTAACTGTTCGTGCCATGCTGCTGAAAAACAGTTCCACACTGGTTTTCTCTACTGGAGCGAGGAAGGTGTCGTGTTTTGGGGTGTCGCCAGAGTTTTCTGGGGTCGGCGAAGGTTCTCGCGGTGGTGGAGGTGGCGGCGACGGTATCGGTGCCGGTGAAACTGGTCGTGTCGAACGTATCGGACGTTCTGGAGCACTGGAAACTACGGTAGAACTGCGACTCGTTGACGGGGCAGTTGCCGTGACTCTTTCTGCAGTCTTCGTACTGACTCTTCCGGTTGCAGGCAATCTGAGGTGCTCAATTTTAAAGTGAGGACTGAGAATTCCGTAGTCATTGCTCTCGTCCAAATCATCCGAGAGCTCAGGCTCTGGCCTCGTTTTCTTTGGCTGAATCTTTCGGTACTTGGACTGAATCTGATGCACGTAGGCGTCGATGTTTGAATTTGTATTTGTATTTTCCGCTTGGGCCACGGGGGCCGGTGGTGAGGGACTTGGCGACGGGTGTGAGGGCGGTAAAACGGGATCCGCTGACGTCTCCTCGAGTAACTCCAGATACTCACTGTAATCTTCATCGTTGTAATTCTCCAGCTGATCTAGGAGATCCTCCGTGCTAATTATACCGGAATTTATATCTTTGATATACTCATCGCTCAACTCGACGCACTGTGGCTGATAATCGGGCTCGTATCTGTAAATTTTTTATCAGTCAGGGGACATTATTATGTATGGCACTGATGTAAAAAGTTATTTATTAGATGAAGGATTAGTTTTTTTTTTTTTTACTTACGGAAACTTTAGAAAACTCAAATGATCCTCGAAAATCCATTTTTTCCGCCGAGCTCCTTTTTCAGATTTACTTTTGAGCTTCAAAATACGACAGTAAGTATCTCGTAAATTTTTCCATCGAAGTCTCACCCAGTTATCTAATATATTAATTTAATTAATTAATTAATTAATTAATTAATTAATTAATACATGGATTGAGAAAAGTTAGGGTTAAATAATTTATATCTTACGATCTAGTCCAAGTTCATCGGAAATTCTCTTCCAAACTTTTTGTCGAAACTCTTGTAGTTTAATTGCGGATCCTTTAACATCCGAAATATAGAGAACAGGATGTTGTTTAATAGCCTCGATAATTTTTAAGGCAATTTTATGGGCATCTGGTGGCACAGCCGGCATCATTATAATAAAATTTTCAACACACGTGCTGGCAAATCTAAAAAGAGAAAACAGATTGGTTAGAAAAATGAATATTTACCGCTCAGAAACGTTTTTTGATGAGAATCTGGTGCAGCTTGAAATCCAAGATGAAAATTCTATGGTTTAATTATCTATATAAATAATTCGACGATTTGTCGTTTTGATTTTGATGAGTAAATTTCATGCTTTTATCACACTGTGAACGTTCATTTTCGGTTTGTTGCTTTTTGGTTTAAATACTTTGGACGCCAACGTCTTTTCACTTGTGAACTCATTGTAAACAGCATTGGAAGTACCTAAAATCTGCGAAAATCGCGTCGTTGATGATGATATGGTGGCAGCAGCAACAGAATAAAGGGTCCGTCAATGAAACGACAACGCGACTTTACAGTTCGAGCGACGCCATCGCATAGTCGCCCGAAGGATTTGTCATGATTCATGTAAATAACACAGATGAGCAACTCTGTTTTGCAAACGCGTCTCAGCAATTCTGCATTTTTTTTTGTACCACCACGTGATAAAGATGGCGCATGCGTGTGTGACAAGCAACAAAATGGCGGTGGTTTTTTTTTAATTTGGCGGTGACGAAATTATTGAGAAAAATAAGTTATTACATCGAATTTGGGGTAAGATTGTTGATAGAAACTGAAGAAATTATAAGTGAGAAAAAGAAGAGAATACTTGAAAATCATATAATAGGTACGTAAAGGTTACAAGATAATCACAATGAATGACAACTCAAATAAATTTCATTTGAGGTTCAATCTAGACGTTTACTATAAGTATTCAAATAAATTTTAATTATCGAAATTTGAAAAATAAATCCCGTAATTTATCATGTGACAGTGTATAAATTAAAGTAAATAATAAACATAACAATTGAAAAATTGAATTAACTATATTAGAGTGAAAATAAAAAGTAAGAAATTACAAATTTTGTTTTTTCACGGATGAAACTATTTTTCCTCGTTAAAATATGATATTCGTGCATTTTATATACAGATACAGAATATCTGAAAAAAAATTGTCTATATATTAAATACAAGAATTAGTGACATTAATATATTTTCAAGAGCACAGAACAATTTTCAGGATTATGAAAAAATTGTAAGATCGCACACATACTATATGTATTGAAGTAATCTCTGTCAAAAGTAATTGATGACCATTAAAATTTCTTGATTTGTTTCAATAATTCAAATAATAATGATAAATAAGTACCCCTGAAAAATGTTTTAATTGCTCGAGATAAAATGACAAAAAATTAAACAAGTGACAAATCGCGAATTCGCAAAGATTTCGATCAATGATTACATGTAATTATAATATTCAAATAGTACATTATGTAATGATGATGATGATGTCCTTTGTCATGGCTGACTAAAAATATGATATATGCATATTGCATCATTCTTTTCTACTCATTTAATAATTCCAATTAAATAAACGCTTATACACAATCATTGTGATGCTGAATTTGCATATTAAACAAACAAAAAAATAAATAAATAAATGTAAAAAAAAAAAACGTAAAGTACCTTAAAAAAAAAAAAAAAAAAAAAAAAATGAAAAAGAAACTTTTTTTTCGCCGATTTGCGAAGAACTATTCTATTCTATTTTTTTTTTTTTTTTTTTTTTTTTTTTTTTTTTTTTTTCCGTATACACTCTCAAATGTGGCAGCTAATAGAACGGTATATTAGAAATTAAGATAAATATCTGCATAAAATTAGGCTAAAAGTGCACAATTAATTTGCTAAGCAATAATAATCAAATGTCGAAAGAAAAAAAGAAAAATTTGAAATGAAACACTAAATTATTCGACAATTGAATTTTTCGTATTACACAAATAAATTTGTGTCCCGAAAATACATGACATTTTACATATTTTGCACTATAAATTAATTACATAAAAAAATCTTTAATTTACTATAATACATTTATTATTTTATTAAGTGTATCCAGCCTCCCTAAAGCGCCAATTTTTCGTGCCTCCATACACCACAACTCTCTTGAATATTATCGCAATGGCGGTATTGTAGACGTGGGCATTAAATTAATTCCAGTCATTTCAGTAGGAAAAAAAAAAAAAAGAAAAAACAACTTTTATCGTGTCACAGAGCGTAAAAGTGTTTAGAAATTGTAAAATAGACCAACTAACCCAACGCCTTGCATCCACAGGATGTATCAATAACGCTGTTATTAAACCATGTGGTCCGAGTGTACATAATTGAATTTTTTAAGTCACTAGAGCGACTGGCGCGAGCGATAATTCCATATAGACAATATAAGTCACGCAAGTTTTTTGGGCGTTTTTTGACCAATAATTCAAACGATCTACGACCGCTGCCCACAGATGTTCATTACACGTGAACGCAGACATGTGAACACATTGAACTCACTCAGTAGCAACCATTGGTCTAGAAAGAAAAAATTTAACGTACCGAATTCATTGCATTATTAAAGACTCAACACTTTCACTCACGTTGTATCACAATAAAGAAATTTTTCAGTTTTTCTACGTCACTCGAACGCTGGAACAAAAAGAAACAAAACATTTATTTCATCTTCGTAACTGCAGAAAAAAATATTACTTTAACGTCAGCATAAAATCGAATAAAAAATGAATAAAAAATAAATTTAATATTGCACTTACGTGAGGGAGATCTAGTGTCAGACTGATTATTCGCCGTGTTAGGGATGGCGGATCCACCGGCAACTGAACTATTGGAGACACCCTCGGTGCCATTACAATTCAAAAAGTCCCAAATAAGAATTGTATCATCGTGCGATGATGAGACAATCTGGAATTCGTCAAACTGCAGACGAAACACGCGTCCCGTATGCTCCTAATAATTAGAAAAACCATTCCATCAATTCTATAACATTGCGCTAGCCGTACACGGTCGTGAATCTTACCACGAGGGTGCGCAGACAGAGGGTACTCGCAACCGCGCGTGGATCCAGAGCTGCCACGAGATCCCAAACTTTAATTTTTCTGAAAAAAAAAAAAAAAAAACTTTCCAAATTAGCAAAGAAAAGAAACTCGGACATTAAATGTAACTCACCCGTCGTACGCGCCGCTGACAATGTGCTTTCGGTCAAACCTGATGCAACGCACAAGCTCCTCGTGGCCTTCGAGAACGCGTAAACACGCACCGCACTCGACGTCCCACAGTCGGATTGTGTTGTCGCTACTACCACTAACTACAAGGCGGTCTCTGTACTGCAAACACGCGATACCGCGCTTGTGGCCGTTCAACGTTCGCACAAACTCACAACTCGATGTATTCCAAACTTTAATAGTCCTATCACCACTCGCTGACACAATGTACTTCTCGTCAAAGTCCACGACATTCACGGCAGCCCGATGCCCGACCAGTACGCGACGCAGCGCAATTTCCGTCTGTGAAGTCATGTCCCACACGGCGATCGAGCGATCCTGAAATAAATAATAATAATTCCATTATGATGAGTTTTATAACAGAGAATTACGTTAATATTTCACCTTACCTTTGAACACGTGACCATCATGCCGTTGTTGAACCGCAGATGGAGCACGGCCTCGCAGTGGTGAATCAGAGTGTTGACCATTTCTCCGGTGTTGGCGTCCCAAACGCGAACTGTGCTGTCGGAAGAGCCGGAAATGATTGCCTTATCATCGTACTGCAGACAGAGCACGGATCCCGTGTGACCCGTGAGGACCTTGATGCATTGCAGGGTATTTCTATCCCATATTTTTATCGTATTGTCTCGCAAACCTGAGACTATTTTTTGGTCGTCATATTGCAAGCAGTACACGCCCTTTGAGTTTTCACTTCGACAGTTGATCTTTTGAAGCTTGTGTCGTCCCATTCGCCAATTGTTATCAATGCTGTCAATGTCTTTGACGATTTTTGGGAAGAGATTGCGGTAGAATGCGTGGTTTGGATGATTTTCTCCCGGTCGGGGCTTGAATAAATATTGAATCCTGTGGGGAATTTTTAGATACATCGAACTATTCGTGGAAATAATAAAAAAATTACTTACCATCCACGTCTTTCGGCTAAACCACGCCAAACAGAATCAGTGCGTACTTTGCGCTCAATGAGCTTTTTCCAAAGCATCCCCTCGCTAATGACCCTGTGCCACTCTTTGCAAACGAGTTCTGCGGCGTAAAGTGAATCTGCATCCAAGTACGACAAAATGCTCTCTGCCACGTGATCCAATCCCTTCTCTGTAAGTAAAAGAGTCAAGAAAAATTCTACTCGCGTAGAAAAAAAATAAATAAAACTTACTGGGCAAAAGTGAGATGAAGTCTCTCTGCAGCATGGGCTTGAGAAAAGTGTTGATGTGACCATGCTGATAATGGCACATTCGTGCCAATAGTTGTTCGACAAAATACACTTGTTCTGGTTCACTCCATCTTTCGAAATATTTCATGCACACATCGCGCTCCTGGTTGTATTGACTCGTTAGATTTAGAGTCTGCGATGAGGGCTCTTTCTTGCGACTAGGATCGTACAGTATCGTCATCGATGATGGATACTGCAATGACAAAATTTTAAATCTCATGGAATAAATCTCAATAAATAAATAAATAAATAAAAATATATATTTATATGTACATTTGAATTAAAGAAAAATGAGCATTAAAATTCGACAGTATGACAAATTCGCAGGCAATCTGATTGCGGTTTTTTGACCTCGCCGGGCAAAGCTCACGATAGGTACCTACTTTGCCATTTGTCATTGACCGAGTCAATTACGTTGATTTGTCGCGAAAGGATCATCAATCAAATCGACTTAACAACCGGCGGTCATGCTGATTGTGTATATGCAGTTATTCCCAATATTTGGCCTACTTTGCATCGCTCGAGCATGACTCGCAGTTTTGGGAGGGGCGAGGGCGACAACCAAGCCCAAGAAAGGTCTACTATAACTTAGGCAGGCGCGTTTCGAAAGACAGTTAAAACATTGATTATGCGGGAAAAACTGCGGATAAAAACAGCCCAAATATATCTCTTTGTTTATTTTTTTTTTTATTTTTTGCCGCTGCTGAGCGACCCAAATAAAGAAAATCTTTCAGGGGGGCCCGCGACGCATCTTCGAATTAAATCTGAATTTAAAATCTTGATGTGATTTTAGCGAAAAAAGCTTGAGCGCGAGTTACAATTTTTTTTTGTCTTGGAATTATTCAATATAAAGAAATAATCAATAAGCACTTATAATTAATTGAAATAATATTGTTGAATCATAATAAAAATGAAATTAACAATGAATTTTGCAGGTCACGGTGTATAGGAGGCGTGTATGAGTAGACGGGTTGGAAACGAGGTGAAAAAAAAAAATAGAAAGGACCAGGAGGATAATAAAGGAGATAAATTCGCAAAGGAGTTGAAGCAGGATTTTATTATTTATATCGTGGTTAATATTAATTTTTGGCCGTGGAGATGGAAAAGTAGGACAATTTGTGAATGCTGCTACTTACCTGATTATTCGGATTGTCCTCGAGGATTTTATCGGTCTCCATGTTGATCATCTTTCACACCCCGGTATCCTTGTGCTGTAGATACTGACACAGATTGGTGGCTGACAATTGGCGCGAGTTGATAGTTCGCTGAGGATGATTCCCAAAATTTTTTAGTCACTCAAGGGGGGGATTAACCACGATATTTTTTCACCACTTACTACTACTCAATTCGTTTAATAGGGACGACGCTTTTAAAGCATCGCCATGAACAGGAAGTCAATACAGCATTTCAGGTGGATAATAAACTGTGATAACTGTGTAATCATTGGCGATGACGAGGAATTAGCGTTTGGCAAAAATAAAACAGTGGCTGCCGTGAAAAACACACACTTTTCCGAGGCGTATTAACTGAGACCATAAATATGTGTGAATGTCCTCTCTTATAGCATCCACTTTTTATCAGCCACACACCAACCAACTGGTCAACTGTAGTAATCTTTTCTAAAAACATACGGCGTCTTCCATTTTATATTTCTCTCTCCCCCATCATACATCAACGCATATTCGTGTCAATTGCAGTAAAGATGGCGCCAGCTTACGGTCGGGAGAGAGAGAGAGAGAGAGAGAGCACATCCGCCATTTTGTTTTCAAATAATAGCGCTAAATATTTTTCACTCAATAAAAAAAACCTCCTGGTTTTTCTGTCTCTAAAATAATTGAAAAGGCAATGGAAAATATTTTAAATCGCGTCATCAAGAAATATATTTTTGATAAATGCTTCGCAGTCATTCGAGAAAGCTTCATAACTTTATTCCATTCCATCAAATAAAATGATTATCACACTGCAAAAAATTGAGCAATAGAGACTCGAAAATGTATAATGAGTACGAAAGATTTGTACAAATCTCTAAATCCACTTAATTTGGTCTTCTCGCAAGTTTTTCAGACTTTCAGCCTCTCCCTGTCTAATTAGTGCAGCATAAGGTTTATGACACATGTGCGAATCCAGAGCTGGATAGTAGTGTCGATAGCACATATATGTGATACCAAGTCCGATTCCTGAGCCAACTGCAACGTCTGCAAAAAATTTCTAGCTGAGTATAACTGCGTGGAAATTGCGGAAAAAAGCCTAGGCACCTTGCCAGTGGTGGTGATAGTCGCATGTTCGACTTAGAGCAATGCAGAGGGCCGCAATGAGAGGCAAGACAAATCCACACAGAGTCCAGGAACGGTGTTTGCCAGCTAGGCCAAAGGTACGGAATTTTCCGGCGAGGTACAGCGCGATGAAACCAAAGCTCGTGAACGCAACTGAAAGCCATCAAAACCATCAGATTAATAATATAATTCTATCTACCCAGGTTTAATATTCAACTTACAGGAGGAATGTCCACTCGGAAAGGATTTTTTTCCGTCTCGAACCTCGTCAATGTTGCCCGTGCACGCAAATTCAATATTTTGAAGACCATCTGGAAAGCATCGCCAGTAGAAATCTGGTCTTGGCCGACCTAAAATTCCAAGGAAAGAATTTTAATATTTCAATGACAAAAACGTTCGATTAATTAGCGTGGATATTATATGCCATACCAACAATTATTTTAATAACGTTTGTGACGATTCCGTTCAAACCTAGCGCCAAAGTCACAGATAGAATTGCTTGGTAGCAGTCACATTTATCACGATGACTCAAAAATGCAAGCACTATAATGATTGATGGAGTGATGAATACAAGTGGCTGAAAATGCAGGAATTTACGATGCAAATTAAATAGGAAAAAATTTTTCTACAATCACTGGATAATCATGATTAAAAAACACCTTACCCATAAAATAGTTGTTGGGACGTAGGATTCGGTTTTAGGATTTTTGTACAACCACAATTCATTATCGTGTATTTTTCTGTTAAATGGTTCGGCTTTTTCCAACGTCCTGTGAAAATACAGAACAGAATATTTGACGTGGAAATATTAAAAAGCTCAAGTTATTAAAGCTTCACTGCAAAATGAGTAATTAATGCGAAATAGGATTTATTTATATACTTACACAATGAATAATGCCAGAATTACTCTGATAAAAACATCGAACCAAAAACTGAGCGAGACATCGTAACCTCGTACGGCAGTCATATCCTCACCACTAATTATAATCCCGTGAAATCATGTAAAATTAAACATATTTATTAGCAATTATATGTTGACAGAGGCTATATATGTCAAACATAATAATGGATTTGATAGTGTATATATATAGTGTGTATGTGTTGTTGTTACAGCTGGGCGAGTGTTGCGACATCTTTATATAGCCCGTCGATAAGAAAATCAGGTAATAAAACAGGGTTTAATTATATAAAAAAATTATATTAAATTAATCGTTTCATTATTAACTATAATATATATCTTGAACAACTTGTTGCAGACAAATCTCTCGGATGAAAGTAGAGAAATTTGTTGAAAATTTGTATTTAAAATTTCGCGGGCAATCTCCAAACCAATAGCAATTTTTTAGTGACGTCACACATTGTAGTTGTACCTTTTGTCACTAGAGTGCTCAAAAAAAAAAAAAGGACTAGAAGGAGCGAAGAGAGATAGAGGAAATCGACGGCGGGAGAGGACTTTCTGCTGATACACTTATTGATACATTACATAGTTTACAACATACGTCGACAAATAAAAAAAGTTCTGCGCTCGATATTTGTTCTAAACGTTGATAAATAAACGAAATAGTTTTAATTAAAATCCATTGAGTTCAAAAGCTCGATCGAGTCATTATAGCAAAAAAAACATGTCGGTGCAAGAAAGTAAGTGCACAAAAATGTTATTTTACAGGTTATGTGATTAATTTAACCGACAATATATTTACAGGATTAAAAGTAAAACGTGAAACATGCGATACCTGGAGCACCAGAGAACAATTATGCTTGGCATCAAGTGTATTAAAGTCTGGCGATCAAAATTGGATAAGTGTTTCGCGTTCTATGAAACCATTTGCCGAAAAAGAGGCATTGCGACCGCCAGACTGGTTTTCACAAAAGTCCTGTGCCATTCAGTACGCAATTTTACTGGAAAATGCCGAGGCACCTAAGCGGAAAAAGCGTGAAAGTATCGAAACAACAGGCGAGTCAATTGTCAAACGTCTAACACAGGAGCGAATAGCAGAATTGGGACAAATCCTGGCTTTCCAACGTGACGAGTACCAGCAGCTGAAGGCCGAGGTGGATCTCCTCAAGTTGGGAAGCGTGTCCGACGAGAAAATGCAGAAAATGTGGCAGGCAATCGAGCAAGAGGAGCGCGAGCAGGAGCAGAAATTAAAGGCGCACAGTCTGTGGCTTGCGAAACGCCAGCAAAAATTGGAAATCTCGTCACAGTTGGTAACATCGGAGGCCGGCAACAGCGAGCAGCAGCCAGAGCCTATGGAGACGTCAACCGACATGGAGGATGACAAAAAGAACAAACCGGCGGTGCAACAGTCAACACTGCTGACGAGCCTGTTAAAATCTTCCAATGCGGCGGCACAGCTGCAAAACACAGTTTCAACAGGTCAAATAGCCACACCGACAATTTCCAGTCTCTTGAACTCACTGCAAGCCTCACAGAGTCTAACACCACAAATAACACAGATTGTCAGTTCGGTAATGGCACCAGTCACGACCGAGAGGCCGTCTGCAGGTGCTCCGACGCTGTCAATGCTACTGGCACTGCCGGCAAACTTGTCCCGTGGAACTCTGCCATCTATTCCAGCCGAGAACACGCGTAAAAAGCCACCAGACACAATTGCAGAGACAAATCCTGAAATTCCAGATGCCGATCCGATTGACGGTATCATCGATCAGATTGACAATGTGATTGGCAAGGAAAAAATTGAAATAAACAAGGACGAGATGAACGAAATAATCGAGGACATTGTGGAGTTGATACAGGAAGAAATTACGCGTAGCCCGCAAACTGACGTTGCGCCCTCGACTGCGATGGAGGAGGTGCCAGTTCCGCTGGAGGCGACAATTGTCGAGCCTAAAAACATCGACGAGCCAGAATCACAGTCATCTGAGAGTGAGATAACACTGGAGGAAATTGACCAGAGCACAACGAACATTGCAAAAATCATTGGAGCGACGATTGAGCCACCGGAACCGGATCCTCCAAAGGAAGAAGTCACCGTGCCCGAGAAAATTAAGGACCCAGTGCCAGCAAACGAGGATGAAAAAGTCGATGAGACTCCAATGGACGTGGAGGAAACGCTGCTTGAAATTGTTAATAAAATTGAGGATGCTCCGGAGCCAAAAGATAGTAAGGTGGTTGAGGCAACTCTGGACGTGGAGAAAGCAGACGAAACTCGGTTAATACCCGAGCGAACGCAATTACTGGCAATTAAAGAAAAGGGCGAAGAGCAGAGCAAAGTAGCAGATGAACCGGAGGAACCAGCCGAGGCTGAAAATGCATCAGTTGTACTGGAGGAACCTGAGGTAATTGAGGAGAAACCTAAAGACGAGGAGAGGCCCGAAATTGCCGAGGAGAAGCCCGAAGAGCCGGTGGAGACAGCAAGAGAAATGGAAACTGAGGGAGAAGAGAAAGAGCCCGAGCCCGAGCCCGTGAGGACAGAAGAAAAGGAGGAAATTCCTCCAAGCGAGGCTGGAGACGAGAAAGTTGAGGATTCTCCTGTCTCAGAGAAGCCGGCGGGCACTCAGAAACCTGTCGAGGATGCTGAGCCTTTAAACAATCTCGGGGAGACAGAGGAAAAGGCGGAAAATAACGCGAACATCGAGGATTCTGTACCACAAAACAAAAGAACAGAAGAGAGCATTGACGAGGAACCAACTTTAGAGACTAATGAAGCTGAAGAAGAGCCTGAGAAACCAGAGGCGGTGGTGGAAGACGAGGAAATTGATGAGGAACCCGACGAGCAGGCGACAGATGAGGCTGTCGAGGCCGAACGAGAGCCAGAAAAAGTAGTGGAGCCTGAAGAAGCCGAGGAACCTACTCCAGAATCGACAAATTCACTCGTGGAAACAGTTGACGAAGCTCCAAAAGCGGTAGTTTCAGAAGTTCCCAAAGCTCCAGAGGCTATAGTAAAGGAAGAAGTTCCAGAGCCGTCGACAACTGAATCAACAGAGAAGCCTGAAAAATCCGAGGAGGAAAAAGTCGAGGAGAAGCCGAGCACGAGTCAAGTCTCTGTCGTGAAAAAGGAGGAAGAGTTGGAGGTGAAGAAAGAGGAGGTTTCACTGGCTGAAGACATGGATATGGAGGAGGAAGAGTCCTCGCTGACAAAATTGAGTGGAGGGCGCGCGATGAAGACGTACTCGAAGCGTCAGAGCATCGCAGTCGACAGCGAGCCAGAGACAGAGAGCAGTGGCGAGGGTGCCGAGTATCGTGCCTGGAAAAAGGCTGTTCTGCTCGTGTACAATCGACTGGCAACGCACAAGTACGCGTCGATCTTCTTGCGACCAATTACTGAGGACCAGGCGCCGGGCTACCACTCGGTCGTGTCGCGGCCCATGGATCTGTCAACAATAAAAAAGAACATTGACAACGGAACAATTCGGTCTACGATGCACTTTCAGCGCGACGTCATGCTCATGTTCCAAAATGCCATCATGTACAACAAGCGAGATACTTTTGTGTACAAAATGGCCGTGTGTATGGAGGAGGAGTGTCTGCAGCACATGCATGTGCTCGTTGAAGTGATCGGGGAGTCATCATTCAGGCGAGAAACTCGCACGGGGGTAAATGACTCGAGTGAGAGTGGCTTTGGCAAGAGGAAACGCAGTCTTGTTATTCCCAGTCCGCATGAGACTGAGAGTTCTCGATTTAAAAAACGCCGAAAGTCAGAAAATGACTAAGGATTCTATTATTAATTATCTATATGCGGCCCTGCGTTTGCTGGGTCTTCAACTTATTCTAATTTTTCTATCTAGCATTTAATAGTTGTGAGTTGAAGTTTGGCAGGGACGAAGATAGAAGGATACATTATTTATATATTATAAGTTTCGAGGACCGCTGTAATCAGGGGAGAAATAATAAAAATATCAATAATTGAAATTATTATTTCATACTGTGCAAAATGTCTAGTTTTTTTTTTTTTTTTTTTTAATTTTTTTTACAGGACCGCGCTATACTTGGCAGGCAGGAAGTCGCAAGGATAATAATACACTTTATCAGAGTTTTTTGTAATTGATAGTTTAAAACGATGCTAGGGGGTTGACTTGAAACTTACTGTGAAAAAAATATCATCGCGGAGGAACATTCGTTTAAAGTTGAAAATAGTGTAATTCTACATGAATGTCACTCAGAAATATATTTTAATGGTGTGCAAAAATCAACAGAATAGCAATGTGCAAAAATTTTCACTTAGCGCACTCCTGAAGACGTCTGCATTGACCAAAAACCCGGGAAGAACTGACAGTTTTCATGGGAAAGTCCGGTGAGCCTAGGGCTATCGATAATTATTATTGCTTTTTGATATCTCTGACGTATACGGATAAGATACCAGGCGTGGGAAAATCAATACTTGTCACTACGCGTTATCATTTCTTCCCGTGAGTTTTTGTCGAAAGCACACACACATGTCCCAAAAGCGCGCGCAGTCGATAATTCCTTTGATATCTCTGACGTGTACTGATAACAGTGAACAATCAATAATTTCGACGCTATGACCACGGCGTCCAGTTCTTCCCGGGTTTTCGATGAATGCAGACGTGTCAAGGCGTACAGTGAGTTCAAATTTTTGAACATTTCAGAGCGGATGCAGAAAAGGGAGTATGCATGCGATGGTGTTTGAAACGACGTCTAAATCTTATAACCTCATCTTAGCCATTTAAATTCAATCGATTCATGGACATAAACAAAAAACTATATTATTATGCCTATGTTTAACTTATGTTCAAGTTATTGAAATAAAAAAAAAAAAAAGAAAAAAAATCAAATCTCTTCCAGATGGCTCTAGTAGTGAAATGCATAGTATTTTCTTGTTTTAAATTTGTCATTAACGCTTTTTTTTTTTTGAAAATCATCAAGTTTATATGATTTCTAAATATATAACTACTGAAAATGGAAAGTCACAGTTCCGAGGATGAAAATTCAAATTTTGAATTTCTCAAATCCACGGATAAATTTGAAAAAATTATTTCACTCAGTGAATCGTCAAAAATTGTAAAACATTTCAATATATCAATGAAAATTGTGTGCGTTTTTTTATCAGATATTTATCATCCCAGGATTTGCGTAATTCCGACATTGATCAGCAATTCTGGGCCGAGGACGAGTTGAGCAGCACCGAGTCATCGCAAACCCTGCGTTTAAAACGTAAACGTCGACGCAGTGTGGCGCAACGAAACCGCACGTGTCGCAGCAGATCGCGACCAAAGTCTACTGCAGCAGCAGCTTCATCAAGTTCAACTAGCAGCGTGTCAACTTCAAAATCATCGCGACAGCGGCGACGTAAGCAAAAATCCGTAGCAAAACCGCATCCCCAGTCATCTAGAAGCTCGAACGCCAGTCTAAGGACGCGTTTGTCACTATTACGGAAAAAATGAAGTGAGTTAAAGTCACGCTACTGCATTGAAATAATATTTTTTTTCAAATTAATTACACATCATTGATGCCAAGTCATAATTGCCGACAATCACGCCAAGTTTTTTACTCTACTGTTAACTCACGTTTCGATTTTTCTCAGTATCTCGCAATCATCCAACTTGGCAGTTCACCATGTCTCTGGTACAATCGGTATCCTACTCCGAGGAATGTCAACGAAATCCCGAGCTAAAGGACTCGGATATTCAGATTTTACGCGACTGGTTGTCAAAGCAGCCTCACCTGCCTAAAATATCTGACGAGAAGTTGGCACGCTTCCTTCACAGCAACTACTACCGCATCGAGCCGACAAAAGCGACAATAGACACCTACTACACCGTGCGAACGCATGTCCCCGAGTTTTTCGTCAACCGCGACCCGCTTGGCAATAGCGACCTACGGAAAATCATGCGTGCAACGTAAGTCTCAGCGATTAATCCGCAATTTGCATTATAAAATGTATTTACCCTTTCAGATGCTACATGCCACTTGCCGGCGAGACTCCCGAGGGCTATAAAATCATTTTCGGCCGCCTTCTAGACCCCGAACCGTCGGCCTACGTGTACAATCACGCAATGATGTACTGGAACATGGTGTGCGACCTGTGGATGGAGACTGAGGGCACGATGAAGGGCCACCTCATTGTAGTAGATTTGTGGGGCCTGGCGCTGGGTCACACAGGTCGCCTGAGTCCGATGGGAATAAAAAAATTCCTCTACTATCTTCAGGAAGGTCTTCCCGTGCGTCTGAAGGGCCTGCACTTTACCAATTCTGTGCCGGTCATGGAGATAATCCTTGGGATGATGAAGCCCTTCATGAAGAAAGAGCTCATGGACATTGTACGAGCTTTAACTCTTGATTTAACTCCTAATTTTCACGGTATAATCATGTTGAATTTTGTTTTTCAGCTGCACATTCACACGACGCCTGAGAGCGTAGCAAAGTATATGCCCTTGGATCTGCTGCCAAATGAATGCGGTGGAAAAGCCGGACCGCTGATGGAACTCGCCGAGAAAAATATCAAGTGGTTGGAGGGACATCGCGATTGGTATCGCGACGATGAAGCTACAGGTCGTGTCGACGAATCCCTTCGGCCTGGCAAGGGAAAAAGTGCCACTGATCTCTTTGGCGTTGAGGGCAGCTTTAAAAAATTAGACATTGATTAATACAAACGTTTATCGGGAAATATATTTTTGTTTGTTGCGCGGCCGAAATTTGTAATTTTTTACTTCTCTCTACATACCTATCAAGTTGAGAAAGTCGCAGACCTTGCCTCCTCCTCCTCCTTTCACTCTTCAGACTGTATAATATAGTTTGTGTACAGTCAATTGTGAATTATTTTGGCATCACAAGTATATAATACCATACTGCAGGATGTTCTACTGGCGAATTTTTATCCTCTTGATGCTCTCGGTATTGTGCACCAGGTGTGAAAACGAGGAAATAAAAAATCCGTACAGTTTTCACTACACAGCTGGGCGCTTCCCAGGCCACACGGATCGCTATCAAGCGGAAACCGGAGACGGCCATACTGTGCACGGTAGAGATAAAATTATCGCGATTTACATGCATGGCTGAAATAACGGTAATTAATTCATTCCACAGGAACTTACACTTATATCGATCCCAAGTTTAAAATACGAACTGTAGATTACACGGCGGATGAAAATGGCTTTCATCCAGTTCTCAAAAATTTCGAGGATGTTCAAGCCCAACCTAAAGACTCGAATGCCGTAAAATTGGCAAAATGGCGGCACTTTGATCTCTACCAACGCATCGCGTCTGGCACTGCAGCAACTTCTCTCCCAAAGGTCGGATATTTCGATATATTTAACTATTCCATTGTACTATTGTTTTCCACGTTTTTTCCATACACAGGACTCGATTTCAGTGGCAAAGGCTAAAGATCGTCATTTGGAACTCTACAGAAAAATCGCCGCTGAGCACGAAGCGATTGTGGCCGCGCGTAAAGACGCAGAAAAACCATTGAAATAGAAATAAATCACATTTTGGCGATTATTTTATTTGTATAGGTAAATAAACTTACTGTAAAACCTTTTAGACTTACTTAATAATTCGTATATACGTGATATATGTATATTATGATTTACTTTTTCAAGAGGTGTCTCATGTCTTTGTTTTGTCGTTCAATCATGATATCCGCTTTATCAGTTTTATCCATCACATTTTCAATGAGCCCGTTTTGCGAGTCAATTTCCTCAGACAGACCCACAGCGAGATTCTTCAGTCTGGCCAGAGAGTTGCTCATTTCATCGAGATTCTTCTCCAATATTTGACTGACATTGTTGGCCGGAGGATTTTGCTCGTTGTCCTCCTGATCGAGAAGCTTGATGCGTGCCAGAGGATGATTTGCCGTTAAATCTGCACGCGTGTCGGTCAATGAGCTGTTTAGAGCTGTGCTACTGGTACTGGAAACATCTGGTTCAGCTGGCTTGGTTCCAGACACTGTTGGTGAGCTTGCATCGATTGATTTACCGCTCAGATAATTTTTTAAACTGCCAAAAACACTCTTTATCCCTTGAATGTGTTTCTGGCTGAATCGAAGAGTGCTGTTGATGTCATCCAGACGTTTCTCCGTTCTCTCCAGCTGCTCGCGCTGTCTGAGAAGCTCCTAGAAACAGATTTACGTGACATTAAGGCGGGGAGCCATTGAAAAATAATTTTTATTGGGATTCTAACCTCCGCAGTAGCAGCTCCAATTTGCTCCGAATCTCGCAGCAAGGATATTGAACGCTCTGAAGACTTGATTGTCCTTTGTTCAATGACTTTTCTTCTCTCAATCAGCTGATCATGGTGTTCTTGCAGGCTGTCATCATAGTTGACAAATGGATTGTTGTTAACGGTGTTTGAGCGAATTGGAGCACTTTGCAGAAATGTATCGTCGTCCACATCATCCTCAAGGGAGAAAAATGGGTTTTTAGGATCGTCCAAGTAGTCATGGCTCGACATTATTATCACAAAACTACACAAGATTCTGAATCACGGTCAGTAGTCTCTCTTTCTCTCTTTTTATCACGTAATACATAACCTCAAAATGTCAAATCGCTTATTAATCCACGCATGCGTCAAAATGTGTGGCGCGAAATTTTTTAAATGTCCATATAAAATATTTTGAATACACTTGGAATTGTTTTATTTTTTTTTTTTTATTTGAAATTGATATACTTTTATCATGAATAATGGGTGTTGTTGTGTGATGAAACATTTTTCCTTTTTATTAGCAGGATTAATTTATGTCACACAAATATGCTTCTCTCTCGAAATTATTAAGTTTTACATATGAAATCCGTTGGTTGTTTTTCTTTCTTTCTTTCTTTCTTTCTTTCTTTCTTCTTAATAAAAAAATAAATTATATACAACACCTAAAAATTGAAGGGGAACAATAATTCAAGGAATGTGTGTATATTATATACGGTATAATATTATCGATATTTCGAAAATAAATCGCACTAGGCTAAATCAATTTATAATTGATAACACAACAAAATTCAAATCTTTACATCAGGATTTTTCTTTTTTTTTTTTTCTTTTTTTTTTCTAAGCAATATGAACATTTCAAGCAATTATAGCCAGAAAGCACTGAGGGGGGAATAATAGGTCATATTGTTTTTTCTCCTCTTTTTCGCAATTGAATTATATCTTCCGCTGTATATAAAATATCCTTCGTACTCGGTGTTCATTGTTTAAGCATATAATATATGTACTCATCATCTGCTTACAAGTTCTCCTCACAATTAATTAAATTATTATTTTTTTTTTGTTTCTTCTTTTTTTGTTTTTCTTTTATTACAAAGCCTTATACAAATATTTTATCTCGGTGATGCCTCCTGTTCGCTCTGGTGTGTGTGTCGTCGGCCTTCTATTACAAAATTTCAATAAACTGCGGCGTGAGGGAGATTGAAAACAATCTGATTTTATACAACAGATTAGCAGTGCTAAAAGAGTAATATGAGGCATCACACATTCGCATACAAACACCGCACGCACACATAACTCTGGACCAATTGATGCGATTTAGTAGAAATAATTTTTGATTTGTTTTTATTAATTAATTAATTAATCATTCACGAAGTGTAAAAGTGTTTTTTTTTTTGTTTTCTTTCATTTGCTAATCTCATATTTCACCCTCCCTGTGTATATAGCTGCTTATTTTTGTTTTCATGTTTTACCTCTTGCACAAAAAATTTCTACTGATTTTCACATGCATATATTTACATATAAATGCCAGTGTTTTTTTTTTTTAAGATATTGAACTTGTACATCATGAAACTGTGCGCGCTCGTGTACGCGCCCTCGTAGACGACGTTCTCACACACATCGTGAGTCAGTTACTGCGACTCGTGTCAAAATTCACCGTAGTAAATATCTATATATATGTATATATATATAGCGTTGATTGATCTGTAAATATAGAAGAAAGAAAGGGAAATATAAATTGAAATTGACCTAATAAATTTAAATAGAAGAAACAAAAAAAAGTATTGAAAAAATACTTGCACGAAAATGTGCTAGAGCTTGTCTTGAAATAGGAAGAGATTATTTGTAGCAGCAACAGCCACAACATTTTCCGATGGATGCCAAGCAGTATGTAGTATTTTCTTATTAAAGTCCAAACAATCAACACTTATTTCATCTTTTTTGCGCTTTCCGCCAGTGCACACTTTGCGCGGTTTTAAGATTGTTTTTGGTTTGGCAATATCTCTTGCTGCCTCAAGTGTTAAATCACGCTTTGTTGTTCGATCAAAGACACGGAAAAAATTATTGTACGATCCGGTCATAATAGCTGAATCATTGCCACTCCAGCAGCACTCAAATTTATCGAAAATACAGTCGTTCTCATAGAGCGAGCATAGCTTTGAGCGTAAATACTCGTGCACAGGATAACATTCAATTGGTTTTGTCTCCATGTGCAAATCCCACACTTTGACACTGAGGTAGTCTCTGCTGATCATATAACGGCCGGAATTGCTCAATTTTACGTCGCTTATACTAGAAATTATTTCAGAAAAAAAGCTACGATTAGTTGGATCCTCGGGTTCCTCAAATAATTTACTGTGACGATCACATAGTGCAGCTGAACGCATGTCACACAATCGAATTGTGCCCTTGCTGCTGCTGTAAACCAGTAAATTACACTCTACCGGATGAAATTCAGCGGCCGTTATCACTTCTGTAAGTTCCTCCATGTTGGCCGGCTTAATATCTACTATATTAAAACTTTGATCAGTGATTTCAAGGTGCCACAAATTAATTCGAAGGTCATCGGCACTGAGGTATGTCTCCTGGTCGCTATTGACACTTATACTGTTTATATGATAGGTGTGTGCATTGGCAAATATTCTTCGGGGTGATGCCTCGACCATCAGTTCCATTGGCTTGATCGTCGGCACTTTCAAGGCAGTTATGCAAGCAGGATCACGTATGGCACCGCTCTCCTCTTTTGTATTGTATCCCTCTACGCGTTTGTCACGTTCACTCACCTTCCACAGCTTAATTGTCTTGTCATTTGTTGACAATAAAAAGTGAGCCGGATTTTTACGCCTTAGCCACCGTATTTTGTTGATTTTCTCCTCAATCTCCAGCGATTTGAGGTAGTCAAACTCCGGCTCGTGACTCTGGAAGGTGCTGTACACATTGTACTCGCCTCGTCTCGGTATGCTATTTTTACTCTGTCATGATTTATCGATAAACAGAGAGAGCGAAAAAAAAAAAAAAAAGAGAGGAAAAAAATTGGGATTATTAACGATGGTAAGTCCTGACAAGACACTTATATGCACACGTCTGTCTCATGTCTACTACTTACAATAGGATCTCGTTGGAAAATAACCACACGTCCGCCTTTGTCCCCCGTCGCAAGGAGGTCGCCATCGTGATTGAACTCCACGCAGGAGATTATATCAGCTAAACGAAAAAATAAATAAATAAATAAATAAATTTGACTTGTCTGCGATAAGTTATCTCGATGTATGCAAATATAAAAGGTCTTACCGTCGGTGACGTCGTCCTCAAGGGTGCCCTTGACTTGCGAAAAACACCATTGTATGTCACCATTGCCTGTAAAATTAAGTAGAAAAAAATTGATCTATATGTTTTTTAGCGGATTAGAGCAATAAATCAACAGAATTTGTTTTAACAGAACATGGAGTAAAATAAAAAAGTTTGCTTTGAGAAAATAAAAAAAAAGTACACAGTGGAAGGGTTAGTGAAAGCCTACTTGAAGTTTCGCCGCAATCCATCATGTTAGTAGGCCGTCGGCGTCGTGGTCTTCGTCGACGGATACATCGGCACCCGCGTCCGCGTGACAACGGGGGAATGGAGGGTTCTCTGGAGGGAAAAGGAATAGAGCAGATGGGAGCCGGGCAAGTGCGAGAGCAAGATGGAGGTGTGAGGTGTATTTAAGCAATGACTAAAAAAAAAGAATCGACGCTGAAACCGGAGAATTTTCCTCAGTGCAACATAACCACGACCACCTTCGGCTGCTAACCCCTCGTGTCAACGAGACGATGTGTCAAGCGAGGGAGAATAAGAGAGAGAAAAGTGGAAAAAAATTTGGGCAGACTCAGGATCTGCACTACAACATGCCGCAAATTTACTTACCGGCCATGTTTTTATACACAATTTTTGTTCTAAGTCTCTATCTCTCTCTCTCTCTCTCTCTCTCTTTCTCTCCTCAGTACAGGGAGGGAGCAAGACTGGGTAGGACAAGCGACAGAGAACCCTGTCTTTCTTTCTTTTTCCTTTTTTCCGTTTTTTTTTTTTTTTTTTGCCATGTTTTTATACACAATTTTTGTTCTAAGTCTCTATCTCTCTCTCTCTCTCTCTCTCTCTCTCTCTCTCTCTCTCTTTCTCTCCTCAGTACAGGGAGGGAGCAAGACTGGGTAGGACAAGCGACAGAGAACCCTGTCTTTCTTTCTTTTTCCTTTTTTCCTTTTTTTTTTTTTTTTTTTTCACTGCGTGAATTGCGCTTGTGAAAATGCAAAGATATATTGTAAATTACGCGATGACCGCTGGTGTATAGTCATCAATGCACGTCACATTATCGCGGGAAAATCAGAGAAAATCACGTCTTTTTTTTCCCCGGGCAGTTCACGGATTAAATTAACACGATCACGCGTGTCCAAGCACTACTAAATCACTGTGTACCATCACTCGTTGCAGTCGCATCACCTGCGTAAATTATATGATAAACTAATTTCTCAAAACTAGTTACAGCACGTTAATTACGCGATGAAAAAAAACTGTGCGTCCGTAATTGAACAAGTGTGCGTCGTCGAATTTGACGAAAAATCAGTAGTAGTAGTAGCAGCAGGTCGCCATATTTGCACGGGCTCTGTGTGCGCCCTCTGTCCTTTTTCCCCCTTTGAGAGAGACAAACGCGTCGTCGCGCCGCACGTCGGGTCATTACTGAAACTCGTGACATTACGGCGGGAATATTGAAATGACCTCTCCGCGGTGTAGAGCGGCGGCGGCGATGATGACGACGAATATCAAACACACGCATACACTAATTACCCAAAAGCTCGTTGAGCTTGTCGCGCAATTCCTCGAGTGATGAGAAGAGTGGCCCGCGTTCCCGCAGCTGCCGAGTGGTAAATCGTCGATTCATTGCGACTTTCAACTGCCGACAATTGGCAGACGACATCGCGAGCTGAACTACGGCGACGGGGAATAACGGGGTGTAGCGCATTAGAAGACGTTCGCTAATCGACTCTCGCTCGCTACAAAAAGACACATTGCAAGTACTTATATATGATGCATACTTACCGGTACGCTTGTTCACAGCCGTGTTAATCATGGATCCGAGCTTAGTGAGGCTGGCCTGCCTCATTATTCCCGGACTCTTCATTGGTCTGCCCACAGATGTGATCCAGTTGTATCGACTCCAATAATTTCCTCCACTGGAATTGCAACAGGGGGTTGCCCGCGGGTGCGGAACCCCCCATAGACCTACAACTCCTGCGTGACGCGTCGTGAGAATTTTTTTTTTTTTTTATACTTTTCACTTTTATCAATCAATTTTCGCTGCAAAATAACATTTTGCTCTAATACACAAAATACCTCATATCACGAAAAAAAAAAAAACAAAAAACAAAAAAAAAACAAAAAAAAATAATGATGGCACTGGGTCACGGTGAATCCTTATGAATCTTATGATATGGGTGCGTAGCAGTATTTTTTTATGGTTTCACGTTGATATATATATATATATATATATATATATATTTTTAGCCGAGGAAGCGTCTGGGAGTTTTGGGACGAGAAAACACAATTATTCATGCGTGCACATCCATCATTGTTATTAACTGTGTACGTCTATAACTCTATATACTACAGCTGATATAGGCCGTTCGCACTTGCACCTATTGTAATTTCGCAACGACATCAACTACATACTCTGTGCCTGAGTGAACATACGCGCACCATGACAATTGGGTCATGCGTGCGCGTGTGATGGAAAATTAGGCTGTTGTATCGATACAAGCAAAAGAGAATTTAATTGTAATATTTAAATTTTCGTCACGTAATTTAACATTCTATGACACAGACGAATATATATCCAATGACTTATAAATGACATGCGTGACCTTGCCGAGCCACCATTTTTATTTCGGGCGGGTTTGCGGAGAGATCAACAAATTGTCCGGAGTATGTTAACCCACATGTATTTGCCGGAAAATGGCTCAAGATCACCCAAGTTTTTCCATATCTCTAGACAATTTAAAGTTTAAATAATAACACTAATCGGTGCAGAAGACACTTCACTACCACTACAATTGATTAATAAACACCGACATTCCAAACTGTATCAACATTGTCGTGTTTTATTCCAAGAGATATCGAACAGAAGTAGCTTTCAAGCTTCACAACGGCATATATATATCAATGCACACATCCAGCTGATGCGCCTGCAGACCGCAGTCTGCATACTAACATACATATAACGTTCAGTACAAGTAACATCAGACGCAATGAAAAGCAGTGTCGGCTGCGAGCCGGTGTCGTCGTCGTCAAGTACCCGAGAGCCGGCGAAAACACCCGAGTACACCTCTCATGGAGCAACAGTTGCTTATATACTTTGCAAATACACTCTCAAATATTCCACTTTTTTTTCACAAAATTCCGCAAGTAATGTCTCTTATTGCGGTTAGATGTTTTGTACTTTTGATCGCCAATAGGGTCACTCACTGCATGGAGAATGTCTGCATTGTAGGTCTCCACTCGCATCACATCCTCGTACAACTCGTCTAGACCCATCTCAAGTATGTATGCACACTCTTTTAGAAGCCAGCGGTAATTTGTCGGCAAGCTCCAGAACAGACGCTTAAAGCTCGGCCCATGTACGTGCTTATATGCCCAACAACGATATATCCAAAACTCGCCAAACGGTCGGAACAGTGTGAGCTCCTCGTTGTCCTCTGTCATCGAGGGATTTGAATCCTCTGAATCATCCTCTGACTCGATCGTGTGCACGGCCTGCGAGGCAGCAGGTAAATCCGACGTATTTTCCTGCCTAACATGTTTTTCAGGAGTCGCCGGCCTCTTCCGTTTCTCCCAAGGGTTCTCCACCTTGCTGTGCATCGTTTGCTGCTCGAAATTCGACAGGGCCAGATCATCGTCCGAATCATCGTCGTCGAAATAATTGCCAACTTTCAGTCTGCCACTTGGAAAAGTTTGATCAAAATCAAAATCAAAATCGGCGTAAAAATTTTTTCGTAGACTCGAGAATTTACGAAATATCCGGTGTTTTTTCGCGTCAATGTCAATGACACCGGGATACCGACGGTGCAGATATTCCTCGGGATCATCGCGCCTGGTTCGTTGGGTTTTCACGATAGTCGTCGGCTCATTGTGATCCTTGATCTGGCCTACTAAATTAAATTCCGAGCCATCTGGTACATATGGACGCACAATTTTATCTGCAAAGTGTGCAGACGCGTTGACAATGTTGCACTCAATGTCGCACTCACGCGTCAGCTCCTGCAGTGATTTGGGCTGAGTCATGTATCCGACTTTAGTCGCGGTAAAGTCCTCGCGGAGAATACTGGGGATATCCTTCTCGGAATTTTCCATCAATTGCTGCAGATAGGAGTGCAATGGCGTGAGCGAGGCCGGAAATACCTCGACAAGTTTGTTTGAAGGCATGTCCTTCGTGAGTCTGACAATTCCCTGAGTCATGAGATTGCTCAATTGGGTGGGAATTCGCGTTGCTTTGTGAGTAGGTGGAGGTTCATCGCTCGGCTGCTTCGCGTCAAGTCGCTGGATAAAGTCAACGTACAGGTGACTATTTTTTGTTGAGTTTTGGTTGAAGCGCAAATTTGTGATTAAATGCTCGTTGGCAATGACGGTACGCCGACACTCAATGTACCGCTGCCACTCGCAAAAACTGAAGAGCTTTGTCTCGAGCAGGCCCTTGCTCTGGGCTACCCTGAAAACCAAATAATAGTCATTAATTTCTTTCCACACTGTGGTCTACGGAGACGAGTATCAAATGACGAATCGGACATGATTGTTGATGATTTAGAGCCGTTATCAGCCCGCATTCATTCACATGTGTCTGTCGACGGTTTAAAAATGATTCAGAGGTGTAATTCGAAAGTTTGTTAGCCCCCAATCACATCGAGACGTCCTTCATCGACTGTCTGGCCTGTCAACGTGACAAACTACGTGTTTTTCATCGCAAATGAGTTATCCACTGAGTGAAATACTGTATAGCAATCAAAAAAAGAAATGAATTCATTGACTTACGTGTTTATACGATCGACAACTTCACTAATCTTCTGCTCGGTAACTCCATCCAAGCCAAATAGGATTTTCAGAACAACAATGATATAAGCCATAGCTCGGCTTTCGTAGCGTGGAACTTGTTTTATCGCGGGTGAAAATAGCAAAGTCGGTGGTGATTCTGCCAACATTCGTTCAGCATAGATAGCAATGCCTTGAGGCAACTGCAATTCTGTACAGTAGCGTTCAATTAATGTTAGCATATTCGCCGGACAAATTCTCCACACTTCCAGGTACTTTGCAAGAGCTGTCACGGTAATTCGCAAACCCTGATAGGTCAGAGCTGCCGCTTGTTTAGCCAGTCTGTCAAGCTCTGTTGGCGTGAGAGTCACATCTTTGGGCAACAAATTTTCCAGTCTGTAGAATGACAAATGTCCTTCTCTTATATACCTAAAAAAATGTATATATATATTTTTTAACAGTGTCAATGGCAAATTATCGTAGTTACAGATAAAACATTTACCTGATTATGTCAGATAGAAATATTCTCTGATCATTGTTGACTCTTAGAGCGAGGTAGAGTAGAGACAGAAGTTTCATAGGTGTTATAGACTCTGTCGACATGTAACTAAAACTGATGTGAGTGTTCTCATATTCTTTTCGCTTTGTCCATGAGATTTTCTTCTTTTTAACCAAAAGTTTCAATCGCTTCTTCTCCTCTTTTGCAGCCTTGGTGAACTTGATCCTGATTTTCGATTGAGTGGACCCGGTTGCAGATGCGGACGAGGCGTAACTCGACAAACTGATCTGACTACTCTGCGCATCAGAGTTAGCCTGCGAGGCCATGTATTTCTCATACTCGGCCGCCGCCAGACGTCTCTACAGCCAGAAAATTTCAGTTTAAGTAGTTTTTTTAGATCAATGGTTTGTGTAGTTATTATAGTTACCTTTTGTACTCCATATCTGATTTTGGAGCCGCGATCACTGTTGCCGCTTGAAGCAAATGACACAGAGCTCACTGCACTGCTGGCTTGGCTCGGTGTCTTTTTCGGTTTCTTCTTTTTCTTCTTAGCCACTGCCAATTTTCCATATATAATGGCTGCATCGCGCTTGTCGTAGACTTTGCCAAGTCGTGGAACGAGTTTGTAGTTTATCGAGGTGAAAGCTACCTCTAGTTTTGCTAGATATTTCGCCCACAGCTGGAGAACCGTCAATTTTATCTTGGGATCAGCACCCAATTCTATCAATTCGTGGGTTAGTCCAATTAGGATATAGTTAAATTTTTCCCACGATGTCCAACCAGTTATTTCTTTAGTAAAGAAGCAGTTTTACAGTACGGAATAACTTCAGTTAGTTAGTTAGTTAGTGGTGAGATTTTTTTTTTAATTACCTTCATCAGTGCCTAACTTTCGTTTCCGAACTTTAAATGATTTTACGCGCGTTGTTGGATCATCCCGAAGCTCTACAACTTCTTCTCGTTTTCCCTGATGAAAAATATTTATAAATAGAATGTTTGGAAATTATATTTGTTAGGTTAGAATTACCTCTTGGCGCGTTTGACATTCTTCACAGTAATAAAAACCATCTTCAAGGTAGAACTCTTGTCCACCGCATACTCCACAGTGATCCATGATATATTGATAAATTAATTAATATTTATCTAGGAGAAATAATTTAAAAGTAAGAATAAAATAATAAGGTTTATGCACGTGGACTCTTGCAATTTTTTTTTTTTTTTACGTAGAACTGGGGAGGCCGGTAACGTAGAAAATGGTGTTGTTCTTATCTTAAGAAAGTCTACAACAGTCTGTAGGTAATTTACCTACAGGCCTTTCGCCGTGCGTGGTGGTTGCCATATTTTTTTTTAATTATATCAATCCGTTTGTTGAGTTTGTTCTACTCGCCGGCATAAACATAAACTCAAAGA
The DNA here is from genome assembly GCA_002156465.1 of Macrocentrus cingulum. Lineage (NCBI taxonomy): Eukaryota > Metazoa > Arthropoda > Insecta > Hymenoptera > Braconidae > Macrocentrus > Macrocentrus cingulum. Next base: position 29,529 of record MVJL01005778.1, on the reverse strand, counting down.
AGAATTTCACTGATTTAAAAATTACAATGGTATTGCTCGGAGAGACTTTTCCTAATTTTGAAGCAGACTCAACTCATGGATTGATTAAATTTCACGAGTGGTTGGGTGATTCGTAAGTAATTTAGAAAAATATATGAAAAATCTTCACTTGTTTAGCTAAATATCATTGTTTTTTCTATACAGCTGGGGTATCCTTTTTTCTCACCCCAATGACTTTACTCCAATCTGCACAACAGAGCTCGCCAGAGTTGTACAATTGATGCCAGAATTTGAAAAACTCCAGGTCAAGGTTATCGGCTTATCATGCAACAAAGTTTCCTCTCATCTGGCTTGGATTCAGGATATCAAGCATTATTCTGGAACATTGGACAAGGACTTCCCATATCCCATTATCGAGGACAGATCGCGAACACTGTCAACATTACTTGGAATGTTGGACCCAAAAGAAGTTGATAGCATTGGCGTTCCTCTGTCAGCTCGAGCAGTTTTCATCATTGATCCTGACAAGAAAATGCGTCTGTCAATTTTATATCCAGCCACAACAGGACGAAATTTTGAGTACGTATTCTCCATGAATTCTTCTAAAATCAAAAAAGCAATCATTGAATATTATTTACAGAGAAATTATTCGAGTTATTGAATCACTTCAATTGACAGACAAGCATAAAATTGCAACTCCCGTCGACTGGAAGGTATAAAATACACTAAATTATTATTATTATTATTATTATTATTTTTGCGATGCTTATTTTATAAAAACTACCGCTATGTACAGACTAGGTGAGAGGTGTGCTCTATGGTTTAACCATTCATTTTTTTCGATTTTTTTACAGAGCGGGGATGACGTAGTGGTTGATCCAAGCGTCTCAAACGAGGAAGCTACAAAATTATATGGTGAAACTATCAATACCGTTAAATTACCTTCGGGAAAATCCTATTTACGCTTGATCCCGCACCCTCAATCCGATTCCCAGAGTTGAATTCGAAAAAAAAAAAAAACAAAAAAAAAAACAACTTCCACGATAATTTTTTTCAATTTGATAGTAATTTTTACAATTTGTATAACCATAAAATAAATGAATATTTAAAATTTTTCGACATGTGTAAAAAAATTGTTCCAACTCGATATAGGAGTATTATTTGCAAACAACAAAAGAAGCCGTTTATTATTTCACCTAGTAATAATCAGAAGTACACATTATTTATATACACTTAATCAAATACACAATTTTTTTTCCTATTACGATATACTAGGCAGATTGATTTTTTTTTTATTATCCATCCTCAAAATATTTACATAATTATGTTCTTTTCGTTTGTCTGTATTGTTGTTGTTGTTGTTGTTGTTGTTGTTGTTGTTGTTTTTTCTTCTTCAAATTTTTATTTTTCTTATTATAATTAATTATTATTCGTTATTCAAGTTACTCTACAATTTCAATCATTTATCAATACGATTATATTATTATGCGTTATAATAATATATCATGTTTATAGTAGTATATAAAACAGTCCCTGGTTAAAACCAATAAGATCCAAAAGATAGTAAATTTAACAAAGTTTATAATATCTCAGTAATATATCATTATTATAATGAAAAGGTAATTTAACACACAAACTATCCATACCACAAAATACTAATATTGCGTTGTTTCATGTTTTTTTTGTTTTGTTTTACTTTTTTCCGTAGTAATACGCAAATATTCTCCTGTCACACTCTCACAGGTGCGACTGTCAGCATGTGTTTGTGTGTGCGATTATGTATCTAAATCATGTGAAATTACCACTTTTTAACCACATTTATCAATGTCGTCGTTTACTCCACGAATACGTTTCACATTTGATAATAATTCACAATTACCATTTAACGGCAGTTCATTTTTTCATTTCATCAAAAATTACTTCCAACACCAATTGAAACACATGTCAAAATGTGTTGGATGTGAACTTATTCACCGGCCGACTGATTTCCCTGGTCGACAGAGTGCTGCTGTTCACCCTCCATGCGTGCCTGTCTCTCGGCTGCAGCTCTCGCCTGTCGTCCAGCACTAGATCTAAGATTTTTTCGCTCCACCGGTGGCTCTACACTCACCCGCTTGCCGCCACGTGACTTTTTCGCAGTCTTGGTCGCCTTGCTCTCCTCCTCAGACTCAAAACTCCCCGACTTGGTGCTTTCAGCCTTGGAGTGCGGCTGTGGCGACGAGTCCTCCATCGGCAGTGCATCCACCGACTCTTTATTGCTATTTACCGAGAGATTCATCTCTTCCGAGGCCGCAGGCTGTGTCGCAGGTTGTGCAACAGCCGGCGTGGGCGTCGAGACAGGGGGCGTTGAACTGGGCGTCGGTTGCGGCGTAGACTGTGATGACACGGGTGTTTGCGGCTTTGTAATCACCGGCAACTGCCGTACAATTGTCTCCATCTCAACATCCGATTTCACTGCTTCGTGATCTATTTTACTTTTTTTACTTACAGGCTCAAGCGTGACCTCCAACGAGGAGGGAATCTGCTGGTCGCCTAGAGGATTGTCCGGTCGATTTCTTCGCGGTGGCTTCTGCAACTCGTCCATATTCCGCGTGAGCAGCTCAGCACTAGTTCGACTCAGTTGCTCCAGAGCCTCCTTCATCTCTTGCTCCTTGCTCTTGCGCTCAATGCGCGCCGACAAGTCCGCAATATCATTCAGCTCAATTGTCTCCTTTTTCTCGGCATCTCCGCGTGCCTTCTTGTCCTCACTGTGCAACGCCAGGTCGGTGTACTGCTGCAGAGTGAGCGCCGGGTCCATTGGGTACCTCAGCGATGCGTTGGTCGCCATGAGCGGTGACGAGGACGACGACGAGGTCGACAGTCCCTTCTTCTCCGTGTCTTTGCGCTTGAGCGTATCGCTGGGTAGGTCGCGCGAACGTGCACTACTCGACGAGGACGTTGTTTTGCGCGCAGTCGTGGTGTTTGTCGTCGGGGGATTAAGCAGTCCGCACTGAGCCAGGCTCTCGTACGCCGATGATACTCCGCCGGGTTGCATGGAGAAGGGATTAAGACCGCCAAGACCCAGGGGCGTGTAGAGAAGACTTGGATTTGGGAAAAAGAAGGGAAACGGAGTTGTCGTGGGCAGGGATGACGCGGTCGCCGAGGTCGATGGAGTTGATGATTTACTCGTTGGTGGATCCATCTTGCCGCGTGATTTACTGCTCGAGGTATTTCCCGTTGTGCTTGTATTGCTAGTTGAGCTAATAGCCTTGCTGGCTGAGGTTACCACGCTCGTGTCAGCTACACTCGTGGCTGTTGACGCGCTCAGAGCCGCCTCCATGCCGGCAAGCGAGGGCAAGCCGAGTCCCGCGAGGTTGGCAAACAGCGAGTTGGTTAGACTCATGTTGCTGAGGTTGCCCAAGTTGCCAAGACCGCTGAGAGCTCCCAAATTGGGCAGTCCACCAAACGGCATCAACAGTGGATTGTTCTTCGGATCGAAATTGCCGAGAGACAGGCCAGAAAGGAGGGAATTATTGAGATTACTTAGGCCGGAAAAGTTTAATTGTGATGCCATAGATGTGGCCGCAAGATTTGCTGAATTTGACGATTGCGAATTTGTCGGACTGGGCATCATCGGTGGCCGTCCCGGACTCTTGCCCTTGTTCGCACTGCTGCTACTGCTACTGTTGCTACTGCGATCAGTGGCGGAAACTCGTTTTTGCAGATCATGTGGTAAATTTCCGCGCTCTTTCACGAGTTCAGCCCACTTGGGATCAACGTCAAACACTGGATTTTCCATGAGCCACTGTCCAAGTCGCTTCAATTGCGGAGCCTTGCTGCCCGTCACTTTTTTCCCAGTCATTCGATTGATAACCGCAACATTTTCCTCACCCGTGAGCTTTTTCCAGTCGAGCAGCGATGGATCAACCCTTGGTCGTCGTCTTCTCGGCGCGTTCAGGTACTCTGCGCTCATCTGCTCCGACATTGCCGTCTGCTCGGCCAGCCATTTATTCACTTTGGCCTCGTGTGAGTATGATCCAATTTTCGACGAATACTCGGCAACTTTATTGATATCGGCAATCATGGCCTCGTAACTCTTGCGATGACTGCTAGAGGACAGGTGCGCCGAGTTGAAGGCCTGCTGTTGCTGGTGTTGCTGCAGCTGTTGGAGCTGCTGGTGAGCGTGTTGTTGTTGTTGTTGTTGTTGTTGTTGTTGTTGTTGTTGTTGTTGTTGTTGTTGTTGTTGTTGTTGTGTTTGCGTGTGTGACTGTTGATTCTGGTGAGCCTGGTGGAGCTGTTGCTGTTTCTTTAGCTCGCGACTCTGCTGCTCGGCCAGTAGCACAGAATAGTTGTCCTTGTGCGCGTGCAGCGACGGTGGTGGTGGTGGTAGATTTGTCGACGATCCTGATGCTCGCGAGGACGGTATTGACGTGACCGTGATGGAGAATGGTTTTTGCGCCGAAGGCGCCGGATTGGACAGACCGGCAGGCGCACAAGTCGGAGTGACTGTTACATTGGGAGTAATTGTACTCTTTTTACTGTGATCTGAGTAATGTTGCTCCTTTGCCGCGCTCAAACCCAGCACAATCTCGTCGAGCTTGCGACGTTTCTTTTCCTTTCCAACAACCGGCTCATCCACCGGGCAATTTTTACGCTTCATCAATTTATCCAGCATACTATCCAATTTACCCTTATTGCTGTTGGGCTGCTTGTTTTTATTTGGCATCGAGAAATCTTGAACTTCATTCATAATATCTTTGTTGGAGTCGGCATTGGTTCTCATGTATCCGGCCGATAAATCAATAGGCGTGAGTGTACTGGAAGTACCGGGGATAATGGTAGTTTTCCCGGGCACCGTGTATTTCAGATCAAACGGCACAGTTGGTGTACGCGTTTGCTGATGCGCAGGCGGTGGTTGCATTGACGACATGCGTCGAGCGTCGTCCGATTGAATGTCATCATTCATGTCCCACGAGCCAGAGAGTAGCGAGGGTTTGCTGAGAGTCGAGGGTGGCTGCGACGACATGTGACTGCTGTTTAATAGCGCATGAAGCTTTGCCCTCTCAGTCTCTACGTCGATTGCAATGTGTCGCTTGCGCTTCTTTGACGCAACCAAATTATTTGACGCGGCCAATGCCCGAGATATTCCGTGATCTGTTGTGATTGTTATCACATCAGAATTGTCCTTTTCATTTGATGCAATTTCCATCTCTTCGCCGGCCGTAAAGTTTATTGCCACCGGCCACTCTTTGTGCTCAATTGCGTGTACAATGTGCATCAGTCGTGCCTCGATTGCGTGCTCCTTAGGCCATTTTACAGAAGCCTGATAATTGTGAGCAAATAATTGAGCCACTGTTGTCTCCGGATAGTCGGTTTTTTCACGCAAAACAAATGTATCAATTTGCGTGAGACGCGAGAGCGGTTGAATGACTTCTAGATCGGGAAACATGGCCTTCAGCTCGGCTGCTTGGACACTACACTTGTCCTCGACTTTGGGCACCTTTGCTGCCTCTTTTTCTGATGATCCCTTGCTTTCAGTCTCGGCGATGTTTGGCGCTGCTTCTTTCGGCGATTCATCAACTTTTAACACAGAAGCTTCTATTTTGACTTCTGTCATTTTTTCTTCCGTTGTTTCCTCACATTCTGGCAGATTTTTACCCTCCAGCTGCGATACATCTGATGATTTAACCTCAGTAGCATCCTCTTTGTTGCTGATATCATCATTTTCTTTCGGTGTTTCCTTCGAAACTGCGACAACTTTATTGGTTTCAGTTGTTTCAGATTCTTGTACAGATTTTTCGTCATCAACCTCCATTTTTTCCGCCACAAACTTGCTACTCGCCTCTTCTTCCTCGCTCTTGCTTTCCGTTCCATCTGGCTGACTCTCCGTTTCCATTGGCTCAGCGGTTGGCTTTTCCATAGATTCAACTGCCGCAATCTTTTCACCCTCGCCTGCAACCTCTTGAACCGTATTGCCCGTGTTTTCCGCGGTCGCCACTGTCTCGGATGGATTCTCCTCTGTTGTCATTTCGCGCTCTGCACTGTCTTCGGATTTTTTACACGTCTCTGGCTCCTCGATTTTTGATTCCGGTGCAACAGAGCTCGTTACACTGACGTCGCCAGTTGGCTCAGAGGCTTTGGCTGTCTCGAGCGGTGGAACGGCCGATATTGTCGTAATAGTTAACGAGCCCGTGGAGAATTTTTCCTCAATTTTAGCGTCCGGCTTGACCAATGTCAATTCCACATGTCCCTCTGCACTTTCATCCACTTTTTTATCACCGCAAGTGACATCTTTATCCTTTTTAATCCCAACTTTTTCAATTTTCAAGGTACCCTCGCCCTTTTCAAGCTTCACAAGTATTTCATCCTTGTCAAATTTCAATATATCATCTCGATTCTCGACTTTTATCGCCTTTTCAGACTTGTTAAACAGTTTGGACGATGGCATGGCGGAAAATATGCTTTTTCCAACAATTTTGTGAAACGAGAAATCTGGATCATTAAGAATTGTTATGTCAGTTCGACCTAATCCATGTTTTGCCGCACCAAGCAGCAGCTCTTTGTCGTGTTTGCCAGGAATCCACCAGTCTGGCGTGTCTCCCGAGGGTTGACAGAGTGACAGTCGTTCCTCCAGGTGTGGATGCGACAGAATTTCCTCACGAATTTTACTCAAGAGGTCTACCCGATCGAGAATTTGCCGAGCTTTGCTCTGACTCAATTGATCAGACGGATGATCCTCGTCATCGGCGAATTTCAAGCTGCCAACCTTCTTACACATGGCTCGGAAGGACATGTAATAGTCGGTCAAGTCTGCATCGGTTTTCTTATCAAATCGAGCAATGCTTTTAAATTTTGTCCAATCATACTGGGCTTTTTTGCGGTCGTAATTCACGCCATAGGTAGAGACAACGCGGAGAAATTCACTTTCTTCCCGCCGCGACCACTTGGCCTTTTGTTCCTCGAGCCGCGTTCGCTCGCGCTCTTTCACCATCGCCTCCACCTTTTCCCTTCTCTCCATCTTCTACAACAGAAACACACGCATAAGTATGAATAAAAAATAATTTTACACTCTACAGCCGTGAAAATTAATAGTTACTAACCAAAAGATACATTGCCAGTTGTTGTAAATCCCATCCCTGCACGTTCAGAGGATTTTCGACACTCGAACCCGTCGGATTCGTGATTTCAATCTCCATACTGGACTTGCCACCCTTTGACAGGTTCTTCATGTCATCCTTCTTGTTGACTGTACGCTGATACGACGAAATAACACGCCGCAGTCGTGAATTCAAGTCTACAACCGATGGCCAGGTCTTTTCGTCGTCGAGTATCATGTCATTGCCGTCGTGACTGCTACTAGTCTCTGGTACCGGTGTTGCTGCTTTACTCGAGATGGCCGGTGAGTCGGCTGGAGTGTCACGACCCAAGTCTTTGCACTCTTTTAGCAATCCTGAAGACTCGCCATCATCCAGATCGATGCTATCCTCTCTGCTGGAGAAATTCACAATTTTTATCATCATTTTACGAATTATGAATTAAATTAAGCTCACTCTCCAAGATCTATTACACTTAAATCATTCTCAAAAGCAGGTTTCATTTGATGTTGCTCACAATACAGAATGATCACTGACTGATAAATATATTTTTTTTGTTTTCTTTTTTAAGACAATGGTAAATCTTCAATAAATTGGTAGAGAAATACACAATTTTTTAGACTGAAAATTAGATTTTAGGAGATTTATAAGATGTATTCACCTGATTCGTCGTGCTAATTATTATTATTACTATTATTATTATTTGTTTTTGTTTTATTTATTTTTTTGGTTTAACATCAACACACAAGTTTGCGAGGCTGATTGTTTTAAGTGCATGCAGACATATTTTGTGTTAAGTTCAAAAGTGCAGCGGCATCCGAGGAAAATTGTAAATTAATGATAAAAAAAAAAAAAAAAACGAGTGAGTACTCACTTGGAATGTTCTGTTTGGTTGGTCTGAATCTGGGAAGGGAGAGGGCAGCTTGAAATGAAAGAAAGCGTGGGATCAGCTCTCATCTGGTCGTAATTCTCGTATCCATGTTTGTAGCAGCCAACTATTAGTGACTTGTCTGCCATCGCGTCCCACCATTTCGTTGGTCGTTCCGGAAACTGGGGAAGATCTAGCGGCAACGCACTGTAGGGCGGTTTCATTTACAAATTTTGCCAATTCCATATTTTATTATATATGCCAATTTCAAATCTATTTACATTCGAAAAGGTTCGCGCATCAAGATTTGACGATGTCAACACAACTCATTGAAAATTAATTTTTACTTTAACTACTACTCAATCCCACAAAAATTAAAAATTAAAAATAAATAAATAAATAAATAAATAAATAAATAAAAATAAAAGTAAAATAACTCACAAATATACAAGATCACCGAGCAATTGCAAGCAAAATTTCAAAAATTTTCTGCCTTGTTCTCTTTTTTTCTTTTTCTTTTTTTTTTTTTTTCAATTTTCCTTATAAATTTTTACGGTTAGTAATACGACTAGGAAAAAAAAAAAATATATATATTCAGTCCCTCAATTGAGTGGAGATTATATATATACGTGCACTAGTGAATAATTACGATAGATTGTGAATACAAACATGTAGATTACGATAAAAGGCGACAGAAAAGGCCGTTTGAAAAAATTTTACACAATCCAGGCTGCGGATTAATATCGCCAAATCTTGTTTAATACGATTGATTCACTTGCAATTAATTTTTTTTTTGTTCGAATAAATTTAGATTTTTTTTTTGTAGAAGATACACCATTGCCCTATTTTTTTACAGTGCACTGCTTCTGAAATACCTTACCATTGGCTAGTGCTGACTGCTGTCTCGTCTCCGATGCAAGCAAGATTTTTTTTTGCATTGTTAATAGCGTGTAGTATTTCATAGCAGGGAGATAAGAGGATTTGAGGCGTATTTTTTAAATGTATAATATATATATGAATAGCGATTAAAAATAGAAAACGTTCTAAAAACATCTTATTGTATTTCTTGATAGAGTTAATTAAGTATAGACTTCACGCTATCGTTATTTGCTTTTTTGGATATAATTCTCACGTAGTCCCGGTGCGAAAAAAAAAAAAATATATATATATATATACAATAACAAAAAACAAAACCATTGCACATGCCACTAAAAGCATAAATAATTTTTTTACAATAGAAAAGAAGACCATTCATAAAGAAGACCAGCAAATACATGGCATTAATAAATCACAAACCTGACATGAACTCCATCCGATATATGTTGAACTAGGTCACCGATAATCTCATGTTTGATGTAGTACAGCATTCGTACCCTTAAGAGGACCCTGAAGTAATTAATTATCATCAGAAATGCGCAATTAGATGAAATATTGTTGAATTTGGATTTGGAAAAACTCACTTTGTTGCGTGACGACTGAGATGTTTCTTATAAGTACTTTCAAGGAAAATGTCACCATCATATTTTTCCGCATGACTCCAATGATTGGGATCACTTGGTCCACCATTACCGGCACTTCCTCGAGTCTCACGACCCTCACGAACTCGGCTCTTTTTTTTCTGTCGGCTATTTCGATTGCCAACATTGCACGGCATTGTTTTCAACTTTTCACCATTTTCCAGCGGAGTTATCAGGTCCCAAATGAAGCTACGGATTTTTTCATCACCGCGATAATATCGCAAACAGTACAGAAGAATAACTCGAGCACAATCCTCGATATCACTCTCACGCCAACCTCGGCGGAATTGACTGTGCTGCAGGATTTCCTCCCAACGACCCCAGCCAAATGTCAATAAGCCACGTTCGACTTTAAAGCACTCACTTCTTGCCCAACTGCCATAGACTACTTCACCCTCACGTGGCACGTACTCGTCGCAGAATTTACGACTCTTTTTTCCAAATTTATCGCGTCGTTTTTTACCTGTAAAACACGCAAACAGAAATAAATCATCAATAATAGCCTTTTTCCCTGCATAATTTTATTAAATTAATTAAACTAGGGATAGTTTTTAAACGAATATATATTTTAAATAATATTTAAAGAGAAAAAAATTACTATTATTATTCTAGGGAGCGGTGTTTTACTCGAGTATGAATAAATTATGAATAAAATGAGTTAAAAAAATTATGTGCCACATACACATAACACCATACCTCTACCTGATAATCCAAGATTCTCGTCATCACTGTCATCCGAGCTGTCGAGCTCCGACATATCGACAACCGACTCGTCGTGGCCGTAGCGTTTGATCTGAGTTCTTCTACGTGGCTCAGAAATAACCAAGTCTTCCTCCTCTTTCTTCTCGGTTGTGTCAATCTCCGCCTTCTTTGCCCACTTTTTCCAAAAGTCCGGGTCATCAATATTAATATCAGATCTGTTACTTGAGCAGGCAAAGCTCGCTTTCGAGAATGTCGATCCCTTTTCAGCCTCAATGGTGATAATTTGAGTTCGCCGTTCGAGAATCTGATCGATATCCTCCTCGCAGAATTTATCACCGGCGTTGTCATCGTCCATAATTGCGCCATACGCTCCCTTCTTTAGCAGGTCTTCAATCTCTTTTTTCGTCAGCTGCTTGTTGTTTGGATCCTTGCCACCCTGGGCCGTGTTCATCGACTGCAAAATCGCCTTGTCCAGACCGAGCTTCATTGACGCTTTGTCAAACATCTCGCGTTCATAAGTGTTTCGGCACAGTAAGCGATAAACTTTTACCATTTTTTGCTGACCAATTCTGTGACATCGTGCCTGAGCTTGTAGATCATTTTGTGGATTCCAATCGCTATCGTAAATAATGACAGTGTCGGCGGCCGTTAAATTGATGCCAAGACCGCCTGCTTTTGTGCAAAGTAAAAAGACAAATCGATCGGAATCGGGTTTACTGTAGCGATCAATTGCAGCCTGACGTAAATTTCCACGAATTCGCCCATCAATTCGCTCATACGGATACTTTTTGTAGACAAGATAGTCCTCTAACAAGTCTAAACACTTGACCATTTGACTAAACACCAAAACACGATGTCCGCTTGCCTTTAATTTAGGCAATAATTTGTCTATTAGCACCATTTTTCCAGAACTATTTACCAATGCATGATAGTAGGCCTCAGAATCTTCTTTATCCTTGTAATCAAGTTGAATCTGATCCTCGGCACCATTTAATAAAAATGGATGTATACAGCACTTTCGTAATTCCATCATTGTGTTCATAAGATTGGGAATGTTGGCTGAAGTAGTACCTTTAGCAAGGAATGAAAAGTTTCTCTCCAAAATACCACGATAATACTTTTTCTGAATATTTGTCAGTTCAACCTCGACGACAGTTTCTTCTTTGGGTGCTAGTGATTTTTCAACATCTTCCTTTAGTCGTCGCAACATCATTGGTTTGAGCAACAACTGTAATTTATTAACTTCAGTCTCAGAGCTTAAATTTCCAAATTCTTTGAGAAAAACTTCACTGCTTGAAAATTGCGTTGGCTCCAAAAAATTTAACAATGAAAATAATTCATTGACATTATTTTGCAATGGTGTTCCAGAAAGTAATACACGATGTTCTAAATTTAATTGTCTCAAGCCTTCTAAGAGTTTACAATTTCTATTTTTCAATCGATGAGCCTCATCGATAACGCACAATCTCCAATTGTAGCCCTTTAACTCATTAAAATCCGTAATAATAAATTCAAAAGTTGTTATTAAAACATTAAACTTAATTAAATCTTTGATTTGATGGGATTTTTCATTTTTATAGTATACTTCGTACTCTTGAAGCATTGTACGACTGGCTGCCGAGCCGTGATATACAACCACATTCATGTCAGTCCAACTCTCAAATTCTCTCTGCCAATTTGGGATTGTAGAGAGTGGTGCGATAATTAAAAATGGTCCTCGAATTCCATATTTATGTACAGCATCCACAAATGTCAATGATTGAATAGTCTTACCAAGACCCATCTCATCAGCGAGGATACAATTGTGTGAATTATACCAAGAAAACAGCAGCCAATTCAGTCCCTCAAGCTGATATGGACGTAGGCTATTTCCACCCTTGTAGATCGGTGATTCATCGAGTTTTGCCCAGGCCGATGCTGCTGGTTTTTTCTTCGGTTTCCACTGGTCTTTTGGCGGCAATTTGTTGAACCTGTGAAAGAGCGCAATCTTCTCAGGGTCCACGTCCTCCTCGAGCTCCCACGTCGAGTCCTCGTACTGCAACGAGCGCCACTTTACGAGATAGTGTCTCACAGTCTCGCCGGTGATTGGATCCGTGTGCGTGGCTTCATCCAGCACGCGATCTACCTCGACAAAGTCCGGATTAAATGGATCATCCTCGGTATTCTCAAAAATATTAGTGTTTGATTGCAATTTTTGCTTAAACCTCTTTAATTTTGCTTGAATTCTCTTGTCACCTTTGTACAATTCATCTTCAGTACGCCACTCACAGTGGAGATACGAAAAATTACGATACTTGACTAAATATTCCTCAACTTCAACCATTTGTGGTTTTACTTCAACTGCTGAATTTTCCGTACTCTTAGCTTCCTGTGATTTAGATGGATTTTCTTTTGCCGCACGTGCTTCTTTCTCTTTTAATGTTTCTTTCGTGTCTTTACAATTTTTCTCCAACTTTTCCTTCTCCTCATCCTGTCGCTCATCAAGCGGCTTGTTGTCTTCGTCATCGTCCTCCTCATCAACCTTGACCTCGTGCTTCTCCTCTTTTAATTTATCTGCTGCATCCTTCTTACTGTCATCAACATTGGCATTGACCTCGGTCTCCTCCTCTGCAACCTTGTCAACCGGCTTTGTCTCACTTTCCACCGTGCTCTCGTCCTTTTTAATCTCTGGCACAACAACAGGCTTGTGCTCACGTTTGCCTATTCTCATGCACAAAATATGCTGAACAACCATCGAGTCCTCGTCTGTCGTGTTGATATACACAAAATTCGGTTTATTTAGTCCAGCATCACTGCTCTCAGTCTCGTTTTTCTTCGTTGACGTTGGCTTCGAGGTTGAGCCGTCAGCTTTCTTTACCATCGACTCTGCGAGTGGCAACTCATCGTCTGAAAACCTCAGCATTACATCGTCCACGTATTTTTTTCTGTGAGTATTTCTCGCAGAGCGACGTTTATTCGCATCGTCAGCCTCGGGCGAGGGTGGTGGAGTTGCTGCCAATTCTTCGCCATCAGAGTCCGGTGCAATGCGACTCTTGCGCTTCTTGGAGGCCCGAGGAGAGCGACCGGCAGCCTTGCTACCGACTGATCGTTTGCGCGCCGATTTCTTTTTCGCCGGAGTCACAATTTCCGCCGCGATTTCTTTCGTATCCTCGGACTTTTCATCCTCTGGCATGTCATCAACATCTGCCTTCTCCTCTGCGTCTCCCTCGTCCTTTGTATCGGTAATAATTGGCTCAGTTGTCGATGAATCAACGTGCTCCTGATCATCCTGAATTGGCGCATCACTCGATTTTACCTCAGCGTGCTGCACAACCGACTCACACACGTCTCCGTCCAACTCTTGACTTGGCTCGTCGTCCGCCGAGTCCGACTGGATAATTCTCTTGCGGCCACGCTTTGAGCCCTCTTTTCCCTCCTTTTTCTTGCGGCCCTTGGGCGATTTAATTTCTTTTGTCGACTTGGACTCGCGCTTGATTTTTGACTCTTTGGGCTCCTTGGGTTCCTTGGGTTTTCTTGGCTTTCTCGGCGGACGAGATTTCCTGCTCTTGTTCCACTCCTCCTCAATGTCACCCGAGGACGGCTTGTTGTCCTCCGAGTCAGCGACACTGTCAACAATATTACTACTGTCTCCAGGAGTGACTAAATTCTCTGAAACTGGCTGCTCCGGCTGCGACACCGGCTGACTTGTGATTGGAGCAACGGCCTCCTTGTCAGCCTTTTTTCGATTTTTCTTTGCACGCGTTACACCTTTCCCCCGACCGCGACCAGTCGTACTGGACACTTGGGGGCTGTCAACCACGACAGCGCTAAACATGGGAGTCTGTAGGATACACTGAGGCCCGCCGTTGCACTGATCGTTTGTTTCGTGCACCTGTAGTGCCTGCAATTTCTCCTGAATTGCGACAATTTTTTCCTGATGTTCTGGCGCAGGCGGTGTACAGTAGAGCTCCTGGAGCTGTTGTTGCAGGGCAGCCCGTTCCTGATGATGCGTGACTGGCGTACAGGCACTGTTAAACGGCGCAACGACGGAATTTGGTGTTGCACCTGATGTCATACCGTACATATTGGGAATAGTCGTGTTTCCAGCAATAATATCACTGCCAACATGATACTGTGGCTGTCCCGAAGCTACAATCATGTCGTTAGGATAGGTGGTATTGGGTTTTTGCATGTTAGAGTACTCAAACCCGGGTTGCATAGACTGACTGCTGGGCAGCGGAACCACCGGCGGCGTCTGATGAGCCATGCTAATTGCCGGCGCCGACGCGACGGGCGCTAATTGCGGTTGGTTCGTGAGGTGTGTGGGTGGTACAGCCGGCTGCGGTGTATTTTGAATTGGCTGAGGTAGTAGAGCAGCGTTGCTTGTGGGTATGGCATTCATGTTGTTGAT
>MVJL01005778.1:0-12500 GCA_002156465.1 Macrocentrus cingulum | reverse complement strand
GCCCTTGCCATTGGATGCTGTTGCTCCATTGAATACATATTGTCCGAGTAGCCGGGATACTGCGCGGCTGCTCCAGGATGTGGAGCTCGGTGCTGTGGCGCCATGCCTCTAACTTGATTGGAAAATGCCCCCGGGACCATTGCCCGTTGCGGGGCATTGCCATCAAATGTGCCCAAATTTTGATTAAACATATTACGTTGTGCCGAACTTTGCAATTGACTTGCACTGGCAAAATCAGCCCCGCCAAATGATGTTAATTTTTGTAGAGGAGATTCTTGTGGAATAGTGTACGGTGTATTAATATAATTTCCTCCTCCATTTGGACCAGAATTAGGGACATCTCTGGATGCTACCACAGAATTGGGTGCACCGGCTGGATCAAAATGATCGTTCCCCCCGAGATCAGGAAGAGCATCGAGCATCGAGCCACTGACATCTTCTCCAAATATGTCGTATGTGTCCATGTCTTTACGCTTCACGAATCTTTGCCTCCATCTCACACGCAAGAGGGTATTGTACAATCCTTTGTATAACCAACGGTGTACCCATCATTGATAAATCACTACCTGCAACACACGTATACACGTTTGTCAGTAAAAAAACAACATGAATAAATATATTATATCACATATAACAACACAATTTCAAGATTTTTATTAAAGATAGATGCACGGAGTTACGATGCTTTTTCCGAGCACACGCTCAAGGGGAAAAGCTATACGCTTATGATTTCCAATAAATATCATAATCGTTATGACTTTTCCCCTCAAGAATGCACCTCTGCTCCTACTGCTCAATATATCCTTGACTGCAGTAATACTGTAGTAAACCCGGCAATTAAAAAAAGAAAAGGAAAAAGAAAAAAAATTTCCTCTCCCTATTTATACACTCAATTCAATGAAGATTGATGAAAACTATACATGCACGTTACACATCAAGCCTGCGATAAGTGATTTAAACGGGCAGTTAAATCAAGGCATTTTCATATGTGTCACTTGCCAGATTTATCCTTGAGAAATATGTGAAAGATGTGGACAACTACAACTATAATGACAGCCACCGTAATAATGTGGATTTAACACACAAGAGTTGTCGCCGCAGAAGCAGCGGCATACGCCATTACCCCGATAAATTTTTGCTTGGGGTACATCCCAATTGAAAGTGAGTGCGAGAGAGAAGAATTGGTGTGGCGATCGCCGCCGTCGTCCATGCCACTGCTGCCATGACGCTCGATATTCGCGGTGTACCAACGGCGTTACTTTTCACATTGCTGCACTGATATGTATGCAACACGCTGCGAATAAAAATCCACCTTTCTCACCGACATTTCGGGGGCCGGCTAAGGTCACAAGACAATTTACACCGGAGTCTAATTGACGCGTGAAACAACCCTGTCACTCAGATGGCACACACAGCGTTCATACAATTTCCATGTCCGTAAGATCACATCACTTGACACTCGCCCATGGCCTCTTGCTCTCGCCAGGATGCTTGACTGGCTGTGTGGCCTACCCCCGGACCATTGTCACACCAGTGCCATCATCGATATCATTGCGTGCAAGGCTGCACGGAATACAAGAGACACACAAGCCACATACCACAATTTTTTCTGTATAAAGTATATGCGCGCAGGAGTGTAGCACGCGCGGGCCACCGCGCACTTCTCATCACTCTGTCCATATCCTTTTTTCCCCCTCTACGCGGCTAAACCGCGGGACCAGGCAGCTATGGAATAAGCAAAGGGGGAAAATAGTCAAGCTTCAGGCAAAGAAAGACAAGGAGCAGAGAGAGAAACATACGGAACAAGTTCAACGAATGACGCCATGACAATTGCATTCAAAAAGCCCATGCGCACGCTGAACATCTCTCAATAAATTAAATTCATAAAAAATCCTCCGCCCCCATCAGACTAATATCCATCAGGATGTTTAATGTATTTTCAATACACAGGACTCGACTGCGAGTCTGTTAGCACTGACCAATGTCCCGCAGAATCACTAAATTGATCAATAATTGTAGCATCAACGCGATAATGTGATTTCAATCAGTCTCAAAACATCGATAAACTCTTTGAGAAATATAGAGCAAAGGCCAAACAAGTGTTTATATTAAAAACACCAAACTCACCGCAATTATAAGGAAAATATAATAAATAAATGTATTAATTTTGGAAAATAATTATTTCGACATCTGTCACAACGAGTGACTGAAACGCGCGCGTTTGAGATCCACACGTACGGACATTTGTCGGTAAAATGCACGCCGACAGATGATAAATCCCAAAGAAAAAAATCAATTATTTTTATATAATAACTTTATACTTAATAATTTTTAATAACCGTAAAAAAACATTAGATTTTTGGGAGACCGGGTTATTTGAGGTTATAATATCTAGTCTGTTCGGGAGCAGTCGCTGTCAATAAAAAAAATTGAGGTTAGAGTAATAATTTCTTTACAAAAAAAAAGAAAAAAAAAATTGTTTTTCAATGATTTTCAGTATTTTATAAATTATTTATGGCATTAAATTTATCTGAAAGGCTATTTGAGTAATGATAAAATTTGTTAGGATAATAAATTCTACTGATAAATAGTAAAATTAATAACAACGTTGAAGGGTATGCAGAATAAAGTATTCAGCATCGCGGTAAAGACGCATCAAGCAATTGGTGGTAACCGGGCGAGGCCCGAATTATACGAGAAAGAGAACCAATCAGGTTTTACCTTTTAGAGCAGCATTGAGCTGCAGGATACATGATTAACCAATCGCGTCCTGTGATTCTCAAATGCCCTACAATCTCTTGTCTCTGTCACTCCTCAACTTTCTCTGCTCCTTGCTTTCTTACACTCTCTTACATTGCGGTCTCTCTTTTGCCGTCGTGTGACAATTTGGCCGAAAAGAGAAGAAAAAAAAAAAAATCTAAATCAATCATTTGCATGATTAATTGCGATCGGAGACTATAAAAAAAAATGTATTATCCGGTTATATTACTCTAGATTGCACAACAGACACAAAAATTAAACAAGAAAATTATTCTATCATTAGATCCTTCGAGTGAGATAATTTTAGCTCATTTGATTGGCTGTAATCAATTGAATAAAATTGGTAATGTGCAATTGTCAGCATGCTTATAAAGAACATGCCTTTATACACATGCGTTTATACGGCAAATGTCAAAATAAATAAACGTACAATGTGAAAATAATGTTGAAAGATGAATAGCAGACTTGATCATTATAACTTTCTGCAAAAACTTTGTTAAAATAAAAGCTTATTCATTTCATTGCAGTTTAAACGTATCAAATTTCACGCTGAACAATCACAACGTGAACAAAAGCACAGCATTATAGCAAGAAAATGAGGAAAGAGGTCAAGAGACTTGTAATTAATTTGTTGCAGGTATAATTTTCCGATTTTTATATGTTGCACAAATTTTTATCACATCCATATATACGAATGTACAGTGACAAATATAGGTATGTATAGGTATTTATTTACTAAGGTAAGGCAAGAGAAAAAAGTTTCGAAAAAATGCCGGAACAAAATGAGCGAAATGGAGGATGTTGAAGAAAAAAAAAAAAAAAAAATGTAGACCAACACCTGGGCGAATTTTGACAAAGGTACGTGTGTCATGTAGTATTGAGATAGGCCACACAATCAAGACGAGACATTGACATTAATGGTATATAGCTCACAGATGTAAGATACAGGCAATGCAGCGAGACTTGATAAAAATTCGAGTGATAAATATTTGAAACTTACGTGGATACTTTGTAGAATATGTATATAACGGTGAATTTATACACGAAATTGCAGGAGCATTCGTTGAATCGTTATCTCGGTGTCCATTTTGTTTGGTTAATTACTAAAGAGGCGGCAGTGCTGCCGCAAGTTACGTTGATATAAAACACACACTGGACACGGGGCCTAGGAGGTAAGAGTAAGACGGACCTTAAAATTCGATCGATTAGTTGTATGTACCGGCGAGTACGAATGTACTTGATAGATGAAAAATATCCGGCTAATTTATACAAAACTATTGATTTAGAGGATAATTTTAATGTCACAGAACCATCACTCAGGCTGCGGAAAAACGTACTTTCACAATCTCACAAATTCCATATTCGACACTTAACATTACTGGGCTTTTCCACGATTAGACACTTGAAAACTACCATTTTTTTTGCATCTTTTATTAATATCAACAGAGTACCGACGACACACAACACACGTCATTTGTATGTTAGCACCGGTTATTTCATGCATTTGTACAAAAGCGTGTCTAAAATCTATTTATTATTCCTGCCGTCTGCCCTTCTTGTGCGTCTACAGATAACGGAAATGGAATGACTGCTGTTGTTCCAGTGTTACACACACACACGCGAATTAAATCACGCGTGCCACTACACACGTATACAAAAAAATGTGTCGCGCGCGCGCGTCCGTGCGATTTCCGCGCGCCACTAGCGGCGCCACCTGCGAAACCACTGGGGAAAAAATGGCTGCCATCAGGTACCTGTGAAAAATTGACTCGTATTTTTTTTTTTTCTCTTGATTTCCATCAAATCAATAGCAAAATGGGTTTATAAATAGCCATCTATTAGTATGAGTAGTATGACTATAATGCTAAAATTAATAAAAAACAATAATTATTATACAGTCAATGTTTTCTTACTTTTGATTACTAAATATTTTTTTTTATCTGCTGTAAAAACATATATGTATGATTATATATATATAATTATTTAAAAACATTGTCAATGTTATATTTAAAAAGTTTTCTTCTTTTATATTTATTTATTTAAGGGTATTTTTTTTTTTTCGACAAAAAAAAAGTATTTTCCCCCGGCTTTAGTTGGATAATTCAAATTTTCCCGCCATAATATTCGATCGAAAATCCCAAGTCAAAAATTCAACTTGATAAAATACTCTGATTATAAAAAATATTGTGTAATTAAAAAATTAATAATGATAAAATATATTTATTGTAATATAAGAGGCTATTATTGTGAAATAGTTATAAGAAAAAAAATGATTGACAGGTGGCTTGACATTTAGACTCCGCCATCGCGTTGTTAGATTGTAGTGGATCGCCATATTGTCTACGACACATGAAATTGTTGAACATTTTATTTTATTAGTTATTATACCAATAACATTCCTTTATTCCATGGAATAGTGTGGCAAAAGTGTTGCTGGGGTTGAGTTATTAATTTGCCTTCAACAGCAAAACGACACTTTATCTGTTTTTCTTGGAAAAGGCTCTTTATTACACACAGGTAATGTCACACCGCGATGTTTGCTTTTTTGACACATACATTTTTTCGTCAACACCTCCCAACTAACATACCCATTCAATCCCTGAAACATAATACACGATGGAAATAAATTACAATTCATTTCGTATTGGTCATACAGTCTGATGGAATAAAAACATCCTACTGTATTGATATTATATATTTTATCCAACTAGATATAGTTAATAACATTCTTTTTCAATTAAATTTATTGGAATTTTCACGAGCACTATAGTCTACTGTGACTATTACGCCGAAAAATCCACCATTAATCACTGCAACGCTAGATTTCATTGCCACGTTATTTGCCACGACGACAAAGATTTAATAATATTTTTTAAATGGCTTTCTACTTAGCCACCACCATTTCCGATCGTCTGTAATTGATAAAAATCTTTTCCATTATCACACAAGCAGTCAGTCACTCATTTACATAACTGTACCCATCACATATCGCAATATCTCGTAAGGTAACGCAATAAATCCACATTATATTTACTGCAATCAATACGAAACAATGATTATTGTCAATATCTGTGAGTTGTCATGCATTGTTTCTCCTGTTTTTAGATTCAAAATGTCAGCGGGACCGTACAATTATTCCTATATATTTAAGTACATCATCATAGGTGACATGGGCGTTGGAAAATCGTGCTTGCTTCATCAGTTTACTGAAAAAAAATGTAAGACACCACTTTCTCAATGCTAAAATTCATTTTAAGAACATTATTTCAATTGAAATTTTTTTTACTAGTCATGGCTGATTGTCCACACACCATTGGCGTGGAATTTGGCACAAGAATTATTGAAGTAAACGGGCAGAAAATAAAACTACAAATATGGGACACAGCTGGACAGGAGCGATTCAGAGCAGTCACCAGGTATATGATATATAAACTCTAAACACCAGAGTTTTCATAAAAAAAAAAAAACGACTAAATCTCTATCTATTATAGGTCCTATTATCGAGGAGCAGCTGGTGCATTGATGGTATACGACATCACTCGACGTTCTACTTACAATCATTTGAGTAGTTGGCTCACAGACACGCGGAACTTGACGAATCCCAGCACGGTATGGCTAAACTAATTCCAGAATAATTTTCACACTTAATTTCCCGTCATTGCTCAGGTGATTTTCCTCATTGGGAACAAGAATGACCTGGAGAGTCAGCGCGATGTCACGTACGAGGAGGCGAAACAATTTGCCGATGAGAATGGTCTCATGTTCGTCGAGGCCAGCGCAAAAACGTACGTTTCACTCTCAAATAATTTCATAATCATTGATAATTATTAAATTGTTTATTTAGGGGTCAAAACGTTGAGGAAGCATTTCTCGACACTGCAAAAAAAATATTCCAGAGTATAAGGGATGGACGGTAAGTTGTTTTTCTAATGTTAAAAATAGGTTAATTTATTTTAAACACTTTTTCCTATTGCAGTTTGGATCTGAATGCTGCTGAATCAGGTGTTCAACACAATCCTCCACAAGCTGGACGTACTAATTTGGCCGGAGTGACGAGTGAACAGGCAGGTGGCAGAGATTCCTGCTCCTGTTAAACGGTATATTTGTATATAATACCCAGATACATCGGGACTACTATCGTATATATTAATTTACATTATAGTTATTAAATAAACCGCCCACTATGACTTTTTTTAGGATACATTTATCAAGAATTTTTTTTGCAATCTCTCAGATAAAAATGTTGTTTTAAATCCATTTAGATAATATATAGTGCAATTAGATTATTCTTGTAAACCCGGTTATATATGTATAATATAATTAATATTATGGAGTAATTAATAGATCTAGAAAATTTTCTTCTTTTTATTTTGAAAAATTAATGAATGCGTGGGATAAAATATGTATTGTGACATACATATTTGAAACAATTCCAACTATAAATTTCACTTGAATTAATTCAGTCTAAATAAAAATATCAACAAAAGAAAAACATCCTTATCGTCCCTCTGTTCCTTAGTTTGACACTCAATTTGGTCAGTTATTTAAATGTAAACTTGTATAACAAAAAATATATATCGTGTTGCTTTTATCTCGGTTTTTTTTCACGATACAATTCAATTTATTAAACGAAAATCCTCCTACAAATGGTCAGAGAGTAAAATAAATTAATTGTCATCGCATAAAAACCATTAAAAGGCGAAATATTTCGTGAAATAAATCATTTGCAATCATTATTTAAATGAAAAGAAAAAAAAAAAAAAAAAAACAATTTTTTTCTCACCTAAAACAAAAATTAAACTTTGAATTTGAATAATTAAAAGCGCCACATTTCCTTCGGTCAATTTTCCAGCAGTATTCTCATCACTCATTCCAGCCCTAGTGGGTAAATTTATATGCAGTATTGGTACATCAGGTTGGAGACAAACGGCAGCTCATATTTCAATATAAAAAATATTAATTAATATAAAAATTCATCTGAAAAATAAGAAAGTCAGCCGCCATTCATAATAATTACACAAAATTAATAAATAAAAAAATCATATTTCAATAATTCTAATCTTCGCGCTTAAATACTTATTATACGCGAATTTAAATACAATACATTTGAAATAGTTTATAATTAAGTGTGGTGGAAATTTTAATTTCATTTAATAAAAGATAATAAAATAATGAGATTACATTATACCCAGTGAGTACACAGTTTAAAATCAATTCTAATTATTATTTTATTGATACGGATGCATCAGGATACATATGAAACGTATTCATTGTTAATTGTTTGGATACAAATACTGTACGCTCACACACGTCCCCATGCTGAAAATAACAATGCTGTGTAGTGCTGCTATGATTGCATGACAATTTTTCTTGTATAAAATACAGAAAAAACAAAAAAAAAAAAAATCAACAATTTAGATAGATAGATAGATAGATAGATAAAACAATACACCGGTAAAAATACTAATAATACAGAGCCAAATGTTACGAAATAATTAAAAAATAGAAAAAATAAATAAATAAAATTCAATGGTTCCTCTCTTAAAATCCGTTTGCCATATTGAATTTGTTGGTTTTTGTTGTTTTTTCTATATATATATATATATATAAAAAGCACATGGTGTTTTCACTGTACGCATATCACCTTTCTATTGGAGTTACCACCAAATATTCAACTATTTAGGCACATATAGGATTGATTTTGGCGCAAAATAGTGAGATATATCGGCAGTATACACACACAGAGCCAGCTAATAAGCATTCACCAAACGATTGTATCCTTGTACAAAATCACCGCCCTAATTGCTCAAAACGATTTAAAAAAAAAATAAATATAAATATATTAATCACACAAATATACACAAGCGTGATGAATGTTGAAACAATTTAAACGTGCGTTACAAAATAAATAAGTCAACGAGGACGATGATAAACCAGTTCAAATGACGATACAATCGTTGAACCGATTAATAACGAGTTGTTCTTGGCGACTCTTAAATCATTAATATTGTTTCTCGGTCCAGCCACTCGTTCACATTGTCGAATAACCACGTGGGTCGCAGTACGATGGGCAAAATTGTACCCAATGAGAGTGTCTCAGTTGATCTGGAAAACACTGAGAGACCCGTGGTGAATCGAGCCTGTGATGACGGTAGGTCCAAACAATCGCCTGCCATGAGGCAAGGGACCAAAAGTAGGTCCAACAGCACTGCAAGCTGTGATTGGTGAAACAATATGTGGCTGTCGTCCGAGCATTCTGTAAATTTACTGAATCAACGAGATTTTTATAAAATATTATGTCGTCCATTCATAAATAATACATATTTTATGATAAATTAAATGTTTTTTCAATCGTTAATTCAGATAATATTTCCAAAATCTCAAACGATGCCCAATCCCCAAAGAAATTTCCACATAACGTTCTTTATTAGAAATAGTCGGATAATCTGACACTCACAGAACTTTCTACATATTTAATTGTTTCCTTGAGACTGTCCTGCTGAATTTTATCACAATAATATAATAATATGTATAATTTTCAATCGTATCTCGAGATAATTGTATATTGTGAAACATAAAATTAATTGATTAACCTCAGTAATTGATTATTCAGAAAGACAATCTTTCGAAAATTAGATAGCATAATAACAATACGTTGGTACGTACACGTGTTCGCAGCACGGATGTGTGTATTCGTAGTGTAGTAATTTGACAGATTTTTCATTAGAGGTTTTCAGTAGAAAAAAAAAAAAAGACAATTAGAAATAGACAAACAGCATTGATAAGATTATATAGAGGGGAGAAAATAGAAAGATAGAATGCTTCACATATAGAGAAACAGGATGAGAGAAACTGAGAGAGACAATTTCAATCTAATCGTGGTTTTTTTCTTGTCTTGTAAGATATTATTAAAAAACTTTTTTCAGCTGACTAACATTATAAATCAAAATTACTACTTGATCTATAACTCATCAATTGAATAATTTAAATGAAAAATAAAATTCAGAATAATAAGTAATCCACGATCAGTTGAGTTGAATATTACAAAGATAAATAGATAGAAAGAGATAATCTCTATGTTAAAGGATATATAACAACGGCGCGAGTTGAGTGTGTAAAACGTCTCTTAATTATTTCATTTCTTTCATATTTGATTTGTTTTGCATTTTTTTTTTTTTTTTCAGTACCACCGTACTTACCACTCACTCATGCGTCGACATTGTGTTCCGTGAAAGAAAAGTGGCATCACCTCCGTGCGCGTCGAGTCAATCAATCGTGTCAGGCCTTTTTTTTGTCCAAAGAAAATATTCGCAAACACATGGTCCCGCCGACACCGATCAGCCGGTCCATGACTCTTGACAAAATAAAAGTATTGTTTCCATAGACTAACCTGAGGCGACCGAAACCTCCACGCTGCAGCTACTATACGCTCATATATTAATTAATTAATTAATTAATTAATCAATCTCGAGAAAAATTTTAAATCTAAAAATAAATCAAAACTATAACCTGGACAGTGTGTCAATAATAAATCAGAAGATAACGCTGGAGCAGCAGCGTGAAGTGCCACCCTGATCCGCAAATGTCGAGGACAGCCTGTGGATTGAGCAGGACCTGGAAGGACCTCCGTACCGGTAGGCCGCACTCCAGGTGCTGCCAAGTGTGTTAGAATCGTGTCACAGTATCATAGCAGACGAATAATAATACTTGAAAAAAAAAAAAAAACAAAACAAAAAAACAAACAAACAAACAAACAAAAACAAAGATATTTGCTAACTTCATGTTAACGTCGTGTGACAGAGGTCTCTTCATATGTAGGTGTTGTGTGGGTCCTCTTGACAGGTCATAGGGTGGCTAGCCACATTGTGCCAGGCTTAGGGGCGGGCCCAGAGCACAAAGTGCAGCGGAGGATTGGGCCCGTCCGTCGAAGGTGATCATCTGAAGCGTGGGTGCATCATCGGTGCGAGCATTGGTGCGCCAGGAAATCCCATTGGCGCAGCGAAAGCTGGATGCATGGCACCCGGAGGCAAGGCCCCTATCATTCCTGCAAATTCACCAAGATAAATCAGTATAGAGTGACATTAAATCCGAATTTTTTTTTTTTTTTTTGCATTCGTTTCAGCCCCGGGCAAGGCTATAAGTTATGTATATATACTTTTTCCCAGAATTACAGTATACAATTATTAGCGTTTCGTGTACAAATTGTTGATTTTAATACTTACGGCAACGCCTAATATCGATTTTATTTTGTTTATTATTATTTTTCAATTTTAATTTTTCTTCAATCATACAGACACTCTTCCAAATCATTTTTGCCTCTGCCAATTGTGCATTCACTCTCAGAGTTGTTTTGTTTAATTAAAATTGCAAGTCTCTCTGTGTGGCGGCGACTCTCGGGTGACAGCCATATAAGGGCCTAGGCCGCATATAAAAATTCATTAATTACACAGTGTGATAAATGAAAAACAACCGGTGGAAAGCTGTGATAGTTTTAAATTGTTTAATTAGTTGAATATTAAACAAAAAAATTGTAAATAAACGTTCTACCAATGTTAATTCACCTACTTGTCTACGATAAATAATTCTCGTTAATCAGAAAAACAGTCGGTTTTGGAATAAGCTAATTGAGACGTTCAAGCATGCAGATGGTGCCGCATATGCATTACAATAATTCACAGCAAACCGATAGATAAAAAAAGTGCTACCACACCAAAATTGTAAAAAAAAAAAAAAAAAAACCAGTCTCTTTGACTCTATCAAGAATAATCAATTTATCCTTTAGTCGATTAACAATAACAGCCTTAATGTATCTAGCTGTCACCCGACCTCACTTGTATTACACTCTCAACAAACAAAACAGTCTAAAACAGTAATTAAAAATCGAAATTTTTCAATATTACTAATCAGATTGTTTTGTGTTTAGAGAAAAAATACTATTCAGATGATTGGTAAAAAAAATTTTTTTTTTAAGATTTTTAAAAAGTATTATTGAGGTTTTTATACCGCCACACATGATCTTTGATTAGAATTCAATATTATAAATAAATATACATTATTTGGATACTGTGAAAATTCATTTACTTACTGTCGGTCGGCGCGACTTATCTAAATTGTGAGACTATGTTTAGATGTATGACAAGATATAGAGATATACGTTGTTTTGTTATTTATAAATGGAATTTTTAAATAAATACTGACAGATTGATTAGAAGAATTCTTCCCTCAGTTGCTTTCATCTCGATTTCATCGATCACTTTCTCGCTCTTTCACGCTTTGTTTTTTTTTTATCCGACAGGAATTTTAAGCAAAATTAAAAAAAATAATAAATAAATAAGAGACCCCGATATCCTCTTAATGTCCTCTTCGGTGTTCTGCTCCGTTTCTCCTCTATTTTTGTATACTAAATTCAGTGAATTAATCAAAGCCAATTACATCAAGCGTTAATTATATATCCATATGGTCAAGTGGATCATCTAAATTGACACGGTTGAAATAATTTTCCTTTAGTATTAAAATTTATAGCTTAGGGAGAAAACATTGCAGCATCACGCGTGCAATTTGTAGCATTCAAATTTTTTTGTCACGTTTAAAAAGAGTTCACAAGTGAAGAAAATTGTATAAATATATATATGTATAAAAAAAAATAGACAATGGACATGGGGCGATAACGAGATGAAAAAAAAAATCTCCATCAATTTTTCAACATTATCAACAATTAAATTGACAATAAATTTTCTTCT
>MVJL01005765.1:0-21415 GCA_002156465.1 Macrocentrus cingulum | reverse complement strand
CCAAGTTTCAAGGTCATCCGATGATTAGGGGCGAAGATACAGAAAAGGGGTTGAAAAAGTTATAAACAATTGAGACGGAAGACTTCTTTACCGGCCGAATGAGTTTCTTTTCAGTTTTTTTTTTTTCCTTTTTAATATTTTTACAAGTCTTTATACCTATATTTTTCATAATTTTCAAGGTAATTTTATAAATAAATAAAAAAAAAAATTCGAGTGGTGGAAAAAAATTTACTCAAGGTCAGGAAAAATTTCCACCGAAAAACTTCCCGATTTTCGACGAAAAAATGGGCCGAAATTACCGACCCCCTATAGGGCTCTGTAACTAACTTTTTTGTTTATAACAATAGGGGGGCGGACGATGGCTCTATGGAAAGATAAAAAGTTACCGACATCCCTGAGGCGATGGCTCAACCCTGCCAAAAATGCCCTCAAAAATGCTCTAGCTCCAACCGTTCTCGAGATATTTGCAAATAAACAATTTTTGCAATGTTTATTCGCCTGCCGCTCCGTTGTTTATTGACAGATTTGGCTGAAACTCGAATGGTATTACCTGGTCTGGGTACCCAACGTTCACACCAAGTTTCAAGGTCATCCGATGATTAGGGGCGAAGATACAGAAAAGGGGTTGAAAAAGTTATAAACAATTGAGATGGAGGACTTCTTTACCGGCCGGTTCGGTTTCTTTCAAGGTTTTTTTTTTTTTTTAATATTTTTACAAGTCTTAATACCTGTTTTTTTTATAATTTTGGAAATTATTTTATAAATAAAAAAAAAAAAAATAATTCGAGTCGAGAAAAAAAATTTATTCAAGGTCAGAAAAATTTTCCATCGAAAAACTTCCCGATTTTCGACGAAAAAATGGCCCGAAATTACCGACCCCCTATAGGGCTCTGTAACTAACTTTTTTGTTTATAACAATAGGGGGGCGGACGATGGCTCTATGGAAAGATAAAAAGTTACCGACATCCCTGAGGCGATGGCTCAACCCTGCCAAAAATGCCCTCAAAAATGCTCTAGCTCCAACCGTTCTCGAGATATTTGCAAATAAACAATTTTTGCAATGTTTATTCGCCTGCCGCTTCGTTGTTTATTGACCGATTTGGCTGAAACTCGGATGGTATTACCTGGTCAGGGTACCCAACGTTCATGCCAAGTTTCAAGGTCATCCGATGATTAGGGGCGAAGATACAGAAAAGGGGTTGAAAAAGTTATAAACAATTGCAACGGAGGACTTCTTTACCGGCCGATTCAGTTTCTTTCAAGTTTTTTTTTTTTTTTTAATATTTTTACAAGTCTTAATACCTGTTTTTTTTATAATTTCGGAAATTATTTTATAAATAAAAAAAAAAAAAATAATTCGAGTCGAGAAAAAAAATTTATTCAAGGTCAGAAAAATTTTCCATCGAAAAACTTCCCGATTTTCGACGAAAAAATGGCCCGAAATTACCGACCCCCTATAGGGCTCTGTAACTAACTTTTTTGTTTATAACAATAGGGGGGCGGACGATGGCTCTATGGAAAGATAAAAAGTTACCGACATCCCTGAGGCGATGGCTCAACCCTGCCAAAAATGCCCTCAAAAATGCTCTAGCTCCAACCGTTCTCGAGATATTTGCAAATAAACAATTTTTGCAATGTTTATTCGCCTGCCGCTTCGTTGTTTATTGACCGATTTGGCTGAAACTCGGATGGTATTACCTGGTCAGGGTACCCAACGTTCATGCCAAGTTTCAAGGTCATCCGATGATTAGGGGCGAAGATACAGAAAAGGGGTTGATAAAGTTATAAACAAATGCAACGGAGGACTGCTTTACCGGCCGGTTCGGTTTCTTTTAAATTTTTTTTTTTTTTTTTTTATTTTCACAAGTCTTAATACCTTTTTTTTTTATAATTTTGGAAATTATTTTATAAATAAAAAAAAAAAAAATAATTCGTGTCGAGAAAAAAAATTTATTCAAGGTCAGAAAAATTTTCCATCGAAAAACTTCCCGATTTTCGACGAAAAAATGGCCCGAAATTACCGACCCCCTATAGGGCTCTGTAACTAACTTTTTTGTTTATAACAATAGGGGGGCGGACGATGGCTCTATGGAAAGATAAAAAGTTACCGACATCCCTGAGGCGATGGCTCAACCCTGCCAAAAATGCCCTCAAAAATGCTCTAGCTCCAACCGTTCTCGAGATATTTGCAAATAAACAATTTTTGCAATGTTTATTCGCTTGCCGCTTCGTTGTTTATTGATCGATTTGGCTGAAACTCGGATGGTATTACCTGGTCAGGGTACCCAACGTTCATGCCAAGTTTCAAGGTCATTTTCGCTTGCCGCTTCGTTGTTTATTGATCGATTTGGCTGAAACTCGGATGGTATTACCTGGTCAGGGTACCCAACGTTCATGCCAAGTTTCAAGGTCATTCGATAATTAGGGGCGAAGATACAGAAAAGGGGTTGAAAAAGTTATAAACAATTGAGATGGAGGACTTCTTTACCGGCCGGTTCAGTTTCTTTCAAGTTTTTTTTTTCTTCTTAATATTTTTACAAGTCTTAATGGGTGTATTATAAACAATTGAGATGGAGGACTTCTTTACCGGCCGGTTCAGTTTCTTTCAAGTTTTTTTTTTCTTCTTAATATTTTTACAAGTCTTAATGGGTGTATTTCTTTGTAATTTTTAGAATAATTTTATAAATAATTAAAAAAAATAATAACTCGTGTCGAGAAAAGAAGTTTATTCAAGGTCAGAATAATTTTCCATCGAAAAACTTCCCGATTTTCGACGAAAAAATGGGCCGAAATTACCGACCCCCTATAGGGCCCTGTAACTAACTTTTTTGTTTATAAAAAAAAAATAATTCAAGTGGTGGAAAAAGTTAATTCAAGGTCAGAAAAATTTTCCACCGAAAAACTTCCCGATTTTCGACGAAAAAATGGGCCGAAATTACCGACCCCCTATAGGGCCCTGTAACTAACTTTTTTGTTTACAACAATAGGGGGGCGGACGATGGCTCTATGGAAAGATAAAAAGTTACCGACATCCCTGAGGCGATGGCTCAACCCTGCCAAAAATGCCCTCAGAAATGCTCTAGCTCCAACTGTTCTCGAGATATTTGCAAATAAACAATTTTTGCAATGTTTATTCGCCTGTTGCTCCGTTGTTTATCGTCCGATTCGGCTGAAACTCGGTGGGAAGGAAGTCGTCAGGGTATTCAACAACCATTCAAAGTTTCAAGGACATCCGATGATTACAAGGACGAAAATATAAACAATTGAAAATTCTCAAAAAAAATTAATTAACGTCGAGTTCGACAACGACGAACGAAATTATTCACTTATTTTTAATTTCAAAAACTTGCTGTAATTAGTCACATTAAGTAATGAAATAAGGTGAACAATGCCAATTTAAAAAAAAAACACGGTCACCAGGATTCGATCCTGTATACTTCGATAAACCGCTGAGTACTCAACTAAGCACTCTTGAGCGTTTCCGAGCACCGCTGATGTGTGTGATGTCGGTATAAGCGATTTCTCTCTATGTATAGTCGAACATAACCTCAATTTTGACGTTGATCATTGTTATTGTCCCTTTCTCAAATTTACTTATTTTCCGCGACTTTCGAGAAAATTCTTCTCCGCGAACAAAGTGTTTTACAGTTTTATAATATCTACTGTGTGTTAATTATAATAAATCGAGATGTCTGATACATCGGATGGCAACATAAATCCGGTAAGTAAATAATTTTAATACAATTGTAATAGTAATTGTGATTTTCTCTTAATTTTGTCATTATCAAACGTCTGTTACAAAGCTTAAACCAGTATCAGAGGTTGGAGATTTGTCGATAAAACCTGTGAAATCAACTGCAGTAGTAAAATATTCAGCTGTACAGAGTCCGGCAACATTTGCCCAACTACAATGCAACACAAATTTGAATCATCCACCGAGCAATTGGCTCAGCAGTTCAGCCGAGAGCTATGGTTTACAAAGTGTATGGTCGCAAAATTCTGGTTTTTCATCGTTTCGAATGGCCCACATGTTTCCCGACTGCGTGGGCGAGGTCGATGTCGTGTCCGACGCGGAGAACATCAAAAAACTCCTAAAAATGCCTTACAGCCAGGGAGTAGTATCCATGATGGTTCACAGAATCGAAAATACCCTACTTCTGGATGACTTTGACATCCACAAGTATCTTCTACGCCAAGCTCAGACCGATTGGGAGTGGTTGAAGGAGTTTTTCTACCAGCACATCTTCCACGACAGCAACGACAAGGACAAGCGTCTCTTCCACAAGGGAAACAGTCGAAATAGCCTGCAGCAAAAGAATTTAAACTCGAAATTCTTGTATCACTCGCTCGTGCTCGCTGACGACACCAATCCACACGACGAGGACAAGCCATCACTGCCGCTCAACACACTCGAGCCAAGTTTGCCCGAGCCGACGAACGAGGAGAAACTGCCAGATCCAAATCACAATCACAAGTTTGCCAGGAACGTTGTGTGGACTTTTGAGACGATTCAAATGCTTATAGGAACAGATATGCCCATTTTTGGCGGGAAAACACATCCCTGCATAAGCCTGAGACTGCGTGACGTCAATAAACCCATCAATGTGCTCACTGGCATCGACTACTGGCTGGATAACCTGATGTGCAACGTTCCGGAAGTTGTAATGTGCTATCATCTGGATGGAATAGTCCAGAAATACGAGTTAATTAAGACAGAAGATCTGCCCAACTTGGAGGACGCTAAATTTAGTCCGAAAGTTATTCGCGATGTTGCGCAAAATATTCTCAGTTTCTTGAAGAGTAATGCCACAAAAGCCGGCCACACTTACTGGCTATTTAAAGGCAAAGACGACGACGTTGTAAAGCTGTATGACCTGACATCACTCTGCACGGACATGTCAGATGAAAAAGGCCAGAATCCATTCACAGTTCCCGTGGCAATGTTGCTCTACCGAGTTGCCCGCAACATGAAGTACTCGTCGGACAATCGGGGCCATCAGGGGACCATTCGAATGCTCCTAAAAAATTGTGTTCAGCTTCTGAATCGCGAGAAATACCCGCAAATCGTCACATCGGCTCACTACATGCTGTCAGACCTCTACGTGCCGGCGGACACTGACCCGGCAGCGCCGCTGCTCGTTGACGAGGGTGAGGACGAGGATTCGCCGAGCGAGAGCGGCATGAGTCAGCCGGAAAACTGCGAGGGACCAGTGGAAAATGATGGCGAGGCATCTGCCACAATTAAATCTCTGACTTTGGCTCACATCAAGGACGAATCAGAGACGGAAAACACTAAGTACAAGCCTCTGCCTGTGAGTGGAACACTCGTTGAGCGCTGTCGAGCGGCTCTGGACCACGTATCCGACGGCTTGGACTGTCTCAAGTACTTTCCCACGGTGGATCAGTGCGACGAGGATGAAAAAAAGTCGAGAGACGATACGTCGTCGAGCGTGGCCGAGGAGATTTTAAACACTGCCAAGTCTTTCGAGGCTATTCCCATGCCTTATTCGCCGTTAAATACGGAGCAAAAAAGTGAGAATATCGTGGAGGATACATGCAGCAGTCCCAGTCAAAAAAAGAAATTGAAGAAGAAGTTGAAGAAAGAGCGAGCGCGCAAGGATTCAGTCAATAAGGAGCTTGTAGATACAAGTCCGCGGGCGCTCTTGTGCAAACCGAAAGTCGACACTCTGCCGACTTGGCAGGCACCGAGAAAAAGTGACAATTCTAGTTGGAAATCTCACTTGAAAACCTTGCTCTATGAGAAGGCTTCTTTGGTTTTGTCGGTTTTGGCTGAATACGAGTACACAAATCAACGTTATGGCGCGTGTTTGAGGCACATATTGGCAGTGTTGGGTTGTCAGAAGATTTTAGAAGTTTTTTGCGGTCAGAAAAATGATAAATTGATCAGTTGTCTGCTTGGACGTGCGGGAGATTCTTGTTTGATGGTTGTGCAGGACTGGAAAAATATTGAAATACATCGTGATTGTTATCAAGTTAAGGATGCAATTGAGGAAAAGCTTGTTAGTGAGATTTTTAAGCAGGACAATTTAGATATGAATGAGGCAGAATTGATTCCTGAAGCTTTGGACAGCTTGGAAACCACTCTTGTCGCCTCGTACAAGTGTTATGAGAAAGCGTTGGAGTTGGAACCGCAAAATGGAGGTAAAAACAACCTCCTGCCTCGGCTGGGAAACATTCACAATGAGCTTGGGGTGCTGTATATGAATCAGGCTGCCTCAAAGTATCAGCAGAATGACTCGGATGAGTCGTCCGATGCCACGAATCTACTCACAAAGTCACTTACTCATTTGATGGCGGGCGTTAAAGCATTTGAGAGTGTTCGTGATGAGGCTAATTTAGCACTTTTGCACTCGAATACCGGGCGATTAATGAGATTGTGTGCTCATATGCACGTGAAAAAACAGAATCAGGAGCGAAATTTTTATAATAAAGCTGTTGCCAGCTATCAGAAAGCACTTCAAGTATTGGGAAATCGGAAAACTAATACCTCTATTTGGGACACTGTCACCTGGGAATTGAGTACAACACTTTTTACAATGGCTACTCTGCTTCAAGATTATCCGACATCTGGAAATAAGGTTGATATTATTTTTTATTTACGTTTTTAAAAAAAATTTATTTAGATAGTTTTTAAAACATTTGGTGGAGATCAAAACAATTTTTTTTTTCCGTTAGATTTTTAAACGGGTATATACCTCTCAGAAATTTGGCATTTTTTGTGATTTTTTTGAGTTTTTTGACGATAACTCAGAAAATAAGGGAAATAATGAAAAATATTATTAGATATAAAAGATTGAGCATAAAATTTTCTATAAAAAATTTCAAATAAATTTTTTTATATTATTCTCAGTTTTTAAGATATTATTGATTTTTTGAAATTTTGATTTTTCAAAATATCTCGAAAACAAGACAAAATATTCAAAAAAATTATTCTACATTTTTTGTAGGAAATACATTTCTCTATTTTTCAACTCGTATAACATTTTTCATTATTTTGTTTATTTATCGAGTTATCGCTAAAAAACCAAAAAAATCACCAAAATTCGAAGGGGGGTACTCTTTGTAAAAATTTGACTAGAATAAAAATTTTTTTTTTTCTCCATTCGACATCATAAAATTCATTGTTAAAACTTATTTAACGCAAATAAACAACAAATAATCATTTACGGCTGCCATAACAGAGATTATTCTACTTAAAAAATGTAGAAGTAACGATTTTTGTGGCTTTATAATATTTTAATTGTATTATTTGATTTTTTTAGACTGAAGAGGAGCTTGAACGTGATGTTGTTGACCTTTTGCAAAAATCATTAAAGTATTGTGACACTGAAACACCAGGCCCACGGCAACCAGTCTATCAATTTCGTGTAGCCACAATTCAACACAGACTGGCATCACTTTATCACCGTGTTTATCGTGAATTGGAGTCAGATTCCGAGTGTATTAGGCGAAAAACTAGCCTGCAATTAAGTAAAATGTACTACGATAAAGCTGCAAAGCTTTTTATGAGCCTTGAACAGCCATTGGAGTTTTTAACCGTGCAAATAGAGCGCGTAGCATTGAGCGAGCATCAAGCACAGAGTAAATCATTTTTTTTCTCCAATCTTATTTATTTATTTTTTTTTATCAACTTGAGAGAGTGAGCTTTTATCAGTATTGCACGGCTAATAAATATTTTTATTATGTCTTTTTAGCTTCAGCAACATTCAATGGCAAGTTAAAGGCCTATCAACACGGCATAGAGTTGATTTTACAGTGCCAGCCAATTCTAGATTTACTTGTTGAGAAGTTGAAAGCCAGTAAAGCAGTTCAGGGTGACGACAGTGATCCAGTTAAAAGCCACGCTACAGTACTGACAAATGAAAGCCCCGACCAATTGTCTGACGAGCGTAAACAGAGTGATGATGAGGAAAAGCTCGTATTGTTGCTTCATCACCGACTTCAGTATCTATTAAAGTCATTAACTAAATTGTTTCTTGGTAAACACACGAGTTTGCAGTCAAAGAAAGAGTAAATATTCATTCATTTACATATTATAGCTCTTACTTAATCATTTCAATTAATTTTATTGTTTTTATTTCTATTTTCAGACTGGAATATCTGGCAAATCTCTATAAAATGTGTTATAGCCAGAGCTTAAAATACGGTGGGCACTCGGGCTTGCAATTTGTTCAAGAGATCAATCTATTGATTCAAGATATTGCTCCAAAGCTTCGTGAAGTTCAAGAAATTCATTGAAATTATTACTTATTACTTATTATTAAAAAAAAAAAAAAATTCTTGAATTATCACAAAGTTCTTTTTGATGTAAATACGGTTCTAATTTATATATTTCTCCGTAAAAGTGATGATAAAAACCGTGGTTTATTTAATATTTTTTTGTCTTGTTCAATATACAACATTTTATCACATGTCTGTCTTGCTAAATGAATTCTTCAAGTCTGAAGATATATATTTGTAGTTTTGCAACAGATATACACACACAATGGAAAAGCATGCAGTAGCGGCATTCTCGCATATATCCATTTGTCTGTGAAACTTTCCTAAGAGACTTGGCAATGAATAATAAAGCTCATGGCAGGTGGAATTTATGAGTAAGTTTACAGACGGATAAAAGCTAAAACGCATATTATTTGTAAAATCTGTAAATTTTGTGTAAAGAAATTGTGGATAATTCTCTATTCTTTTCATTCTTCTTTTTTTTTTTTCGTTTTATAATGTATATAGAAAAATGAAACCTAAAGATTTGCTTCTAGTACAGGCTATTCACTCGCTATACAAATTAAAACTTCATCAGTATTGATACTCACCGCAGGGTACCTCAGTAATCTGCGGGCTTACATAAAGACTGCAAGAGAGGGATAAAAAAAAAGAACGAGGGTATAATACTCTGGCCCTTTTCATGCTCCACTCTGTGTTCAGGCAGCCTGCAAAATAGGTAGCTTTTATCTCGGGGTAATGTCACGCGATAACAACTCTTTCCCTCGTATTCCATTGCGCGCTGCATGTATACAGCTATATATATGTGTTTTGCCCTTGGGACGCAATTAATTCCTTCTCACAGACGATCTCCACTAGATTCACCAGTAGACATCCCCCAGAGTGAAAAAAACTTTCCTTGGAAATATATATATATAAAAAAAAAAAGAAAAACTCTGCAGTAACTATTTTTTAAAACATGAAAAGAGCATTAAAATTCCTCGTTTTTTTTTTTTTTTTTTTTTTTTTCATTTTTATGGTAGATTTTATTATGTAATATAAACTTATGTGTTACATTTGCTACGTATATGTGTAACTTTTTTTTTTTTTTTTTCTTGTTCGTGTGTCTATAGGTTCTTATACAATCCCTTAAAAACTAAAATGCACAGATCCTTATAGAGAATATATATATATTTATATGTAATCGCAATTTTTTCTTCCTTCAATTTTGTTTTAAAATTTTTTTGTTCGGCTGATGACACCGGTAAATACATTAAATTACGATTAAACACTATATACCTAAACTTAAAAATGGGGTATTTGTATCCCGCGTATACCCACGCTTAGTAGGTTTTTACGCGGCCTTTTTTGCTTTCGTATTCTTTCGTAAGTATCATTGTCTGCCTTTTTAAGATTTTTCTCCGTAGCTAACGAATAGATCTCACAGAATTAGAGACCTTCGTATCTCTATCAAGAGAATGGTCAATCTTGAGATCCTTCGCAGCGCGGAAAAAAACCTGCCCTAACCGAGGCGCGATCCCACGTTGCACCGAGTCGCAGCCGCATGGTCTTGACCACTGTGCTACGAGCTTGGCCACTATATACCTAAACTTATTTATTATCATTACGGATTTTTTTTCATTATTATTTATTAATTTTTTTCACTATATACCTAAACTTATTTATTATCATTACGGATTTTTTTTCATTATTATTTATTAATTTTTTTTTTTTAATCGATTGAGAATATATAATACACTCACATAAATACAATTACCTGATATTTCAACTAAAAATGACTAAATTTATTTCATATAATTTTTTATCAATGACACCCGCGACAGAATTTTTCAAGAATTTTTTAAAATTTTCATCTCAGGCAGTATTGTTTTATTATTATTTTTTGGTTTTTTGATGTAATAAATATTTTTTCTCGCTTGTTTTTTTATTTTTTTTTTTTTTTAAAAACACACTTATTGGCATTATTTTTAAATGCTCGCGAAGAGAGAGAGAAAAAAAATCTTATTATTTACCACTTGTCCAGATTGTCAATTGATTTATTTAATGGTTGTTTTTTTTTTTTTTATTTAGCTGTGTTACGGCAGCTGATTTACCAAGAGAAGATATCAACTGTGGGCTTGACGGTGCTGTCTGGGCATGGATTGACACTGAAACACCACTTGGTTTCTTTCAACGGTGGACAAGGCGTGCCACCACGTCGCGGCTTTACTGTCACTTTTCGCGTCCTCTGGGTCTCGCCGATGCCACAGCTACGGCTGCACGCGCTCCATGCACTCCAATTACTCAGCTGACAGTCCCTCGGTGGGCCTGACAAGTCAATAATCAAGAATTATTCGCCTACCAAGAAGAAAATCCGTTGTCACACTCGGATTTCTTCATTTAAAACCGCATCTATTATATACCATCTACCATAACAAAAAACAAAAAAAAACCAGATAAGCAATAATGCGGGAAATTCTTAAATGCCCCTTTGGGAAGAACAATTTCAATTTATTGCAAACTGCGAACAAAGAACGAATATAAACGGATGAAGGGGCAAGATAAAAAGCTCTTTTGATCAATCACGCGGTAAATATGGCTATTGAACAAACACTCTTCGTATTATGGATATAGAAAAAAATATGCTTTTGTGTTGGTGATACTGTGGAATAGCGTGTTTAAAAAAGGTTAATTGAAAATGACAGAGGAAAAACAGAGCGCGCGCGAGAGGCCATACAAATAATAAACAGGCATGCGTAATCAATGTTGACAAGAGAGAGAGTAGAAGCTAAATATTTTTCAAGGGAGCTCTATAAAGCAGATTACAGGTGCATCAGTGAACTTTTACATGGCTTAAATGCAACTTGACGTGTGTTTAAACACATCATTGTCAATTAATTCACGGTGATTAAAAAAATTCTACGTATTTTCACTGGTAAATATACAATATTACGATGAAAAAGTGCTTTTGATGTGTTAGAGGGTTGATATCTTGCGGTGGTTGATATTAGTGTTGAATCTGTGGATAATATTTTTTAGTTAGTTATATACTAACGTCTCCTGTAACGTTTTTCCTTTGACAGATATCTGTGATGCTTCATTCGGAGCCTGTGTTGACGTTGCTGTTTGCTGACCGTCGAGTTCCAAGGGCTGTTCGAGGTGGTACTGACACTGCTCGAGACATTGGCAAGTCTCCTCTGAATGTCCTCGTAGATTTGGGCCTTTTGTGTCTCGCTGTCTGGATTCTTTCTCGCCCCGTCCTGCCCTACGGCCACTCGAGCGATGGATGTGGGCACTGCGCGTGATCTGGATAAGCCGTAACCATTGTACGACGAAGCTATACTGTTCAGGATAGCGGCTTTGTTGTCCTTGGGCTCGTCTGTCACACCCGACGCTTGAGAGCTCGTTGTCCAGTACCTGAAACACGGGAAAAACACGAGTTAGTTGGATATTCCTCGCTCAGATCGACCTTTATTATTGTTTTCGCGGATTCTCTCTGGGTCTGTTGATACAAATTCTTTTTGTTTTCGATCAAGGATCGCTGGGAAATGCTTGCAGAGCTACGGAAATCTGCGTACAAGACGTATACGCTCGAGCAAATATAGTATTTTTAACGGTTAAATGCAGCTCTTCGGGTATTTGGCGTCTCATGCGAGGCTTTGTTTGTCTCTGCAAGACACTTTCAAGGAGTCAGAGGGTGTGCCGCAAGCGCAAAACAAAGAAGAAATGGGTAAGATTGAATTGGATTTAAGGTAAATCCGTGTAAGAAGATTTACCTGTATCTCTGGGTGTCCATTTCCTTGCGTTCCTCGGCGATTGCCTCGTTCAACTCGCGATTCGGATCGATTCCCCGTGGGGTAGCGCTGTACTGCGACTGATGTTGAGCTTTTTCACTGCTCACAAACTCCATCTCGATCTCCTCCTCGTGGTAGGTCTCAGTTAGTGTATACTCTTTCAACTGAAACAAATTGAAAACAAATATTTCATTTCTCGGGGCTGATTCGTGTGGCTGATGTATGCGCGCTCTGTGCATCAACATCACGCGCTCGATGGACACAAAAGAGGAGAAAAAGTGTGTGTCAACTCGGCGAGTATGTAGGAAGTTCAACGAACACATAATATCGATCGCAGATGTAATTAGACGAGGAGGACAGGCGAAGAGGTGGGATGTGTTAATTGTAGATTGGCCTTAATTAAGCTTCATTCGAGAGACAGCTCTTTGGTTCACTCTCGAATTCAATCGATTCCTCCAGTTTGTCTGTGTACACTCACATGTATATGTTAGGAGAGATGAGAGAGGCCGTGTATGTACGGATTCTCGCGGCTGAAGGAGGCTAAAGATAACCGAAGCGTTATGCAAATGGAATTGTAATTCTCGCCGAGTACTTGAAAGCCAATCGATTGTCTATTCCACTCTCGATCACTCAACATTAATTAATCAACTGCTTCAAATAATATCTTTCATTGACGCCGCGCATCAGTTGGATACAAGCGACTGTGACCTTACGCGATGACTGTTTCGGGTGAATGAGTGATTATTGTTGCAGAATTGAGAGGACGATGAATGAAAATATACGCGTGAAGGACGTCAGAGAATACATGTCTAGTGTATATGTTGAAAAAAGAGTATGAATAATATAAAAATCCTGTGAAAAAATCCAGCGAATTGACCAATAAAGAAAATTTAACATTTCAATTGTTTATAACTTGATTATTCCTTCACTAATTATAGCGATTCCTTGATATTGAAAATAAATAAATAATGATCTTGCATCTTTGTCCGTAAATAACAAAAAAAATGTCCTTGAAACTCAAAACAGATGTTCAATATCCTCATGGCTGCTGAATTACAGGAAATTTTTTTTTTTTTTTAAATGAAGATTATTCAAGAAAATCCATTTCTATAGGAATCTGCAGTTTTTTCTCTTGCAATAAAAAAATTATACTGTCCATAACTTTTTTTATTCGTCGAACACGATTAAATCACAGGCGTTTGATCCATGCACAATTTGTGCAAAAAATTCTGATCGATCAACCATCAATAAAAAATTTTTATATAAGTGGTTCAACCTTTAACAGGTGAGAGTGCAAATACCCGCTGCATACCTCACCTTTCAAGTACAGTCATTGAACAGCATTTGTACAATTGACACGCAATCAGTCATTGTCAGCGACAGTGTGCTTCGATTTCTCCCAATGTTGAATTAATCCCAAGCTGCAAATCTCTAATTTTCAACTAATCAACGCAAAGATGCATCACCACTCCTCCGTTTTAACACAAGAAAAAAGTATATTTTTTATCTATCTTAATATTTATTATTCATTATGTGATAATGCCAATTTTTTTTACAAACAATTTAAAAACGTTAATCGTGCTTTTCTCTTTAACAGCGTCGCCTCGACGACACAAAAAATCCATTCATCAGAAAAGCTCATGTTTCCAAAGCTTCTCGCACAGCTTCTCTGCATGTGTGCCACACACTATACATATAAATACACAATAAATTCTAGAGAAACGTTTGGTCATGGCGGTACGCCCCTTATAATTTTCACCCAAGCAAATAAACCATCGAGGCACATTCAAAAAGTTAATTGGACGAAAATAAATACCCGCATGAACAAAAAAAAAGCGCAAACTGTGTGAGTATCAAGACTATAAATCCCCACTGACCTCGCCGAGTAATTTTGAGACGTCGATGGGATATAAAGCAACGTGGAAAAGGCTTCACGGACCAACCCCATCAAATCAAGTGGTCCAGGGGGAATAATACTTCTCTGTAATATCGATGAAGCCGCATGTTCGATAAGCAATTATAATTGCCCGCAAGCTCACATTTTATTTAGACTTTTAATTTGTCAAAAAAAAAAAAAAATCCATCGTCACAAGCTTATTAGAATTCCATACGGGGCATGACGATTGCTATTCTGGCATTTTATTGGATGACTCAGCGAGCAGAGAAACGAGAAATTATCTCTCCCTAGTCGCGAGATAATTTATTCCAAGGGGTGTAGACTACTGGACGACGCGCTGTCCTCCAGTTTCTCTTTCACAGGAGTGAGCACACTCTGTATGGCCTGAAACCACGAGGTGATATAGAGGTGGTTTTGTGGCTGCACTCTCTTTCTCTAGAATTACCCTCCCGACACATTCTATTCTCTCTCCTAGCTGGACTCTAAGCTCTCTTGCTCTTTCATTGCCTGTTTCTTCTCTCAAACGTGCGCAGCATCTGAGCATACACACACACAGAGAAACACACAAAAAGCTTTTCGATTTTAGCTTTTTCCCCGGCCATTCTATCAATGTCGCAATCAACGTGGCAGGCGTTTATATGGAGCACACAACGGAAAAACAATGATTAACTGCCTTAATCAAGCGCGTCAGCAGGGCTACACGTAATCAAAGGACAAAAGGCCATGAATTATCAAGAGTAGAAGATGGAAAAAGTGGTCTTTTACTCAACGTCACCCAAGACCTCTTTCCCCAGCTATATAACTATTAACCATTAAATTACCCTTGGCCAAACGACCACCAGAGCACGCTAGAGGATTAGCGAGATTAGGCCTCGGGCAATATAGTCCGCCCCGTACGTGCAAGCACGTATCGCATCCGCTTGCGGAAGCCCATTTCCTCACACGGCTCCCCATCGCCCCACACGGATCGTCAATGTCAGCGAGGACTCACAGATAAGGTGTTCCGGT
This sequence comes from Macrocentrus cingulum, assembly GCA_002156465.1. Lineage (NCBI taxonomy): Eukaryota > Metazoa > Arthropoda > Insecta > Hymenoptera > Braconidae > Macrocentrus > Macrocentrus cingulum. The sequence goes on along the minus strand of MVJL01005765.1, from coordinate 6,496 downwards.
AAATATCAACACCACAGCCAGCAAGGCCCGCCAATCCGATAAACCGGTCGACATGAACAGAAAAAAAAGCCCTGGCATACAATAAACCATGTTGAAATCCTGGAATTAAAGCGTCCTCGGAGCTTCATCATGACATAAACGTCACGCTCGATAATATAATCAAAAAGAATTTGGTCAGTTCAATCGAAATATAAACCTGATAATTCAAAACATCGCAGAGAGATTACTGATAAAAATCATTTTTTAGTTTTTTTTTTTCGACTCTAAAGTAACTACAAAAAAATATCGCGAAGCAAAATCTTTAACACTATATCACATGACTATTTCTCGGAAATTATTCTCCATTTTCATTTAAATAAACTAGGCGAAGGGTATCTTGGATTTTCAATTTTTATGTTTTTTCTTATAGTCCTCCACGTCAAGGAGACAATTGGATTGATATATCATGTTGCAAGACTACCGACAATTTACCGAGCAATCAGGAGTGTGATTGTCGAACAATCTATTGGAGTATAAAATTACAGACAAGCCGTAACAGATTGATCGTCACTTGGAAGAAAGTGGTCAGTCTCGACGAGAATAAGACAGCGAAATGTATAAAAGAAGGCTGTATTCGAGCGTTTACTAAGTGGATAGACACTGCAATCGATAATTGAGGTAATTGAAGCAAACAGACCCTCGACAAACTCTCGTATTGAGCGTGTGAGGTGATGTGTCGGGTCTTTAGTGGCTGAATGCCTCACGGACCCTCTTCAGTAGCTTATATTGCTTGAGGAGAAATTGTGCACAATCATTCGCATGACTTGATGTTAAAAATAGTCCGTAGCGCGGAACACAACTCAAACGATTATTCTCATCTTGTCAAAGACGCGAGAGTTTCTTCTCAACACTCATGCCATGCAGCGAACGTGCTTGGAGACGTTGTTTAGGTCCAGCTGTACCTGAACTTGCGTTTAATTACATCAGAGATGCTTGAGGAGTTTGTGTTGGCATTAGAGTCTCACAGAGTTTCTCGCGTTGACCATTGGTGTTAACAGCTCTCTCACGCGAACGCGTGCCAAGAGCTGCAGCAGCAGCAGCTTTATCCACTCTGGCTTAAATCTGATTTCATGTTCTCTGGCTCAAGCTAGACGTCACAATTCGTAAGTTGAAACTCGGTAACTTGATTATACCGACGGCATTCTGTCATTTAATTCTATATTGACTTCTCTGAGGAATGTCGCGCATAAAAAAAGGGAAAGAAATTTAGCTTGACTTTTTTATCCACGACCTGATACTCGCAAGGAATTTACTGTTGAGAGTATGCGCCGGTGAATAAAGCAGACACAGGAGGGGTCTAATACTGAGTAATTCGACACTGAGAGGAGAAATTGCGCGCGGCCTTTTTACCAACGCACACACACTTGCTTTATTCTTGCTCTTTTCTTGCTCGCAACAATTTCCACTCATTCCTTCAATCTTCCAATTCAAGGATAAGTCTACTACCGCGCGATGCAGTCGTGCAAAATTGATTGACAAAATTTTATTCCCTCAGTCTGATCTCACTCGTCGTCGTACTCTTGTTTTCATCTAACCCGAGGAAAATTCGAGTGCTATTATTTTGGCTGGATTTACCTTGGTAAATGTGAGTGTGGCAATTGGAGGCAGTCGAGACAGGTTGGGATAGTAAAAACTTCCAGCTGGATGTGCTGGATACTTGGAAGTTATCCTGTAGGCAATTCCCTGGGGATTCGTTGGCCAATTGGCTGCGGTAAAGGTGAACCCGTTGTCTGTGCCACCGTCCAGGGGGTCCAGCTGCAAAACACGCATCCAATTAAGCTCGTGTAGCGTGGAAAAATAGTGCAGTAAAAAAAAAAAACGTTCTAACGAGCAATCTGCATAAACATCTTGGCATACGGCCAAGTGTTACGTTACAAAAATAAATATACACCACTTGAGAAAAACATTTTCAAAGGTTAGTCTTTTTCTCACTTGAATTTAAAATAAATAAAACTTACCTCCACAGTCACAGTGTCAACCCAATTGCCCTCGACACAAAGCTGAAAGGAATCCACACCGACAAACCAGTCAGGACTGGGATTTATTCTGACCATGACGCTCACGAGGGTGTGATTACCGTCGAGAAAAGCTCGAGCCATGCTTGTGCCCTCTCCCTGCGGAATAGCGGGTCCGGCAAAGGCATCCAGGACACTGGCAGTGTCTCCACCAGTGTCGAGACCGTCTCGTCTGCCTGTTTCCACGTACTCTGTGGCTCCTGGAGTCAAGCGTTCACCCAGACGATACAGCGAGTACGTGGCGTCGTGCGTTCGACCTGCAAAATCGAAGAAAAAATCATGTCAATTTAATAAACGACTGAGATATTCGCGCAATTTAGCATTTACTTCGCGTGGAAAATAGCCGCAGTGTCACAGGCTGAAAGGAGGGAGGCACAGCGGCAAGATGAATGATATTTCAGGCTGCAGAGCAGAGCCGAGGGCTTGAAGGGTGGATGGGGCGTCGAGTTGGTGCATTAATTGGCTATAAATCCAAGGTGGCGCATTAATTCGACTATCTAGCGTAGCTTCCGGTGTGCCAGCACGAGACACACGAGGGGCCAGTCGCTAACGATCCCCTTAAGCGGACCTTCTCTCTCTCTGCACACGCCCCAGTAAAATTATGAACTCTAGACTAGGACCAGCATGAATAATTGTGTCCTGATGTATCGCCGAGCACCTAGTCTGCGTCTTAATAACTTAATTTTAATGCTTATAATTGTTGCGAGTAAATTATGTGCTTATTTAAGTTTTTTAAGTTTTTAAGTGGTTAGATCAATTGATGTTTTAGTAGTATTCAAATTGCCGATGATAGAATCAATTGTATATCGAGGGTTGGCTTTTAATTGCCTTATCGAAGTTGGCAAAGGTATAATTGTAACAAAGCCCTTTGTTAGAGGGTAATTGGAGGGAATTTTACTTGGCGGTTTATTCCTCTATGTTACAAATCCCAACGGGGCTTTTACTCGCCATCGAACTATTTGTTCTGTAAAATTACAAACCCTCGATTCGTAACAACGTGACATTGCGCGCACTCGTGTATGTACCCATGTGTTTATGCTCATCCACCTCGTGAATCTGCGGTAGAGCTGTGTGCCACCATTGTTTCAATTAAATAAATTTTATTGGATGATAGAAATTGCTTTTTATGTCTGCAGAGCAATCGGATTATATGAGGTAGGAATAATTGATTTTCTTCTTTGGATAATACTCGCTAGATTATATCGGCTGGAGTTTGTCTGCTAATTTATTCGTCTACATGGCTCACTCTCTGGCGTCGTGTCCTTCCACACTGTGTCCTATCCACTCAGCCGGCTCGCCAGCTCCATTCCTGCGGTGTCCACTGTATTCACCACTAATTAAGTCTCTTTCGCGTGCTTCACCGGGCTGTCTGAAGCACTGAAACCACTGGGATCCTGCGGTGCAACCATCCGGACAGATATTTCGCTCAGTGTCTTAATTACAATTCACTGCAATTTACAGTTTTTATCAATTTCCTGTCGACTACTGATAATTTTCTTTGGGTATTTGGGTGTCTAGATTTTACTTGGCAATAAATTTCTCTATAAAACATCCGGATCTTTTAAAACAAGAATATAATTATATCATCTCAATCGGACTGAATTTGCTGGATAATGCGTTGAAAGTATGAAAATCGATTGAACATTGTCATCTTTAAAGTCAAATAAATTTCTTTAATATCTACTTAAACCTTATCTTAACAGTCGTATCGTCAAATTCTTGAATTTAAAGTGCACGCTCAGTAAATTGATAAAAAAGGAAATAATGTGAGCAAATTGAGAATTAAATTCTGGGTTAAATCAACCTCGAAAATTTGGCGGAAATGTTTTAGATGTTTAATTGATTGAAAAATGATATTTTACTGAGGTAAAAATTTTTTTCTAGTCCTAAAAAATCATCATAACCTAATTAAAAGCCAATTTTATTATGCCTTATAATTTTTTTATCGACGTATAAGGCTGAAACTGCAAAGGTATCGTTGCTTTCAGCATATTTCCACGTATTCTCGTCTGTTTTTAATGGATATCGAGTATTTTACAGCAGTAGTTTGGTATATGGTTGTGAATTTAATGACGCGAGGGAAAATGATGGATATGACGCAGAAAATTGTGTGCAATGCGATATGAACAAGAGTATAAAGAGCACAAGTTTTGTACAATTTTGTCATGACTCGTTGCATCGTCGTTGTGCTTTAACATTTGTGTATAGAGAGTAAAACCGGGTGATAATTGGTTTCACTACATGAATTTCTACATGTCAGTTGGACGTACTTTGCTGGGGAAACAAATTCTGTTGATTATTATAACGCTCGTTAGCAAAGTCACGTGCATTCATTGGTTTTGCTGTCGAATAGACGCGTGAAACACACTCAAACCTCAGTTCTGCAAACAAATACTAGCATGAATAATTCATTGAATCACGCAATATAGTTGGATAGCAAATAAATAGGGCGCTTTTGTTCAAGTGCAATGAGTGCCCATGTGCCCTGAAGTGTATTGCACACTAAAATGAGAATTTCAATGACACTCTAGCGTTAATCCGGCTTGACTATTCACTCAATTAGACAGTTTTTTATCTTATTTTTCATGTCTATTCATTCATTCTCAATGTTTTTTCGCTTCTTCCTCGTGTCCACGCGTTACGCAACTCGTCGCTGCCAGGTTGGCGCCTGGTATTTATAGTCTGACCCAATCCCAGCGTTGTGTGACTGTCGAAAAAAAGCGCTTGTGCTTCTTCTCAAATTTCCAGCGTCACAAGAGATAATTTTTTTTGCAACAAACATTCAGATTTACTTTTTTGTCTTTTAATATTGACCTTAAAATCCAGTTCTAATTCAAGTTTTAGGGTCTAGAAATATATTTTTTTGTGGATCAATATGGTTAATTTGAAAAATTGGAAAAAATGGCAAAATCCAATGGCTCGATTAAAATGAATTTTCGTTGGATTATAAATTGAAGCTGGATAAAACGGGCATGGCAGCCATTTTTAACGAGCTTGGAAAATTTATTAGTATGTCCAGTATATAATACATATAGGGGTATGTATAGCTTCGCATAAAGCCATAGATATAGCCGCGCAAGAGAACGGCCTATTTACAAAATGTTTCAGCCATATACTGATCATAAAACGTGTTAGGCGCTCGATTAATGGCTTCAATCAATATCCCCGAAGGTATTTCAACGTGAATAAATTAATTCCTCAGGCTTGGCCTACACCTTCTAACCTATTAAATCTATCAAGAAGATAAATAAAAAATTTTATCCCATCAATAGAAAATAAATGCACATATTTTTAACCGTGCAATTGCTTCTGATGTATTCGGGTTGAAAAAAAAAAATTGTTTTTTTTTTCTTCTCCGTTTTAAAATTTATTTTCCTTCGTGGGAATCTCGGAGAAGCTTGGAATTGGCTGTCTCAAAGAGTGAAAGCTTCTAATACTGATGCTCTGGGCACGGGTAAATTGTAAATAAAATACTGGAGAAAATCAGGGGGTAAGTCGTATTTTTTCTTCGTTTTTTTTTTTTTTTCATGTCTCTGGCAAATGAATGATTTGTGAGGCATCGACGAGAAAATCGAGGGAAAATAGTGTCTATGTGGGTGTTGAGTATATATTTGTACCCCTGCTATATTCTCCTGATGCTGCTCAAAGCGCTTTGTAGGGGCATCAGGGGTTGTAGGGTTTTATGGATGTCCGAAAAGCCGCTAATAAATTCCGGACGAGCGAGCGAATCGATTGCCGCGAGGGATGTGCTCTGGGATTAACGTACTTTGCAATTGCCGAGGGTTCCACCCTCATTTCATTGCCACACGTGAATATCCGTACGAGAATTGTGATAATACATTCTTTAGCCACGTCCCGTTGAACCGATGAACAGCTCATTTTTTCTTTCACTACCTTTTTTTAATTTTTTCAACAGTTAAATTTTTATAAAAAAAAAATTTTTTTTTCTCCACAAAAAGACTTACAGTTAATGGAAGAATTTTTTAAAAAATATCAACAAAATTTTTTCAAGATAAAAATAGAAGTTAAGAAGATTTTGAAAAGTAAATTCGTGAATAAAATTGATTTATAAATATACAAAAAAAGACTCTCTATCTCTATTACGATGACACAAGCACCCTTATCGAAAGCCTCTGGGCTCACGGGGTTGGCAGATCATGCGCAAAATTGACAATCCACGACAGCGGACGTGGAAAAACCGTATTTGAGGAATGAAAAGCCACTACTGATACGAGGCCGATCGTGAGGGTGGAAAAAGAGGGGTGCATACCCAGAGAATACATATGTAGTTCCGGAATATACATACCAGCCATACAAGTTTATTGAAAAATATATTTTCAAGTGAATTTTACATGTGTTATTTTCATCACGCACGAATAAAACAAAAATAAAAAAACTTTTTTTTCATAAAAGCGATTTTCATGAAAAAAAAAAAAAAAAAA
>MVJL01005763.1:0-14703 GCA_002156465.1 Macrocentrus cingulum | reverse complement strand
TATTTATATATTTATTCACACACCTACTGGTATTTTTAACATCTCTAAAAATAGTTTTCTACTCAAAATCTCAAAAAAACCACTCGGAGATCATCTTTAAAGGCATATTTAATTTGTTAAAATATCATTTCAGTATAATCTTACCAAGTTTGCTATTAAGCTTGATATTTTCCATTATACTACCGTCGTATTGTCCATGGCATATTTAATTTGTTAAAATATCATTTCAGTATAATCTTACCAAGTTTGCTATTAAGCTTGATATTTTCCATTATACTACCGTCGTATTGTCCATCAAATATCAGTTCTTTATTAAAAAATATCTAATTCTGCACACTCGACTTAGTAAATGCATATATATGATTCTAGAGCAACTATTGTTCATTCTATCTAAAGTAAAAGAAATCAAACAGTGTCATGAGAGTCAAACATTAATTTAAATTCATTTACACAACAATACTCGATAATCTTCAAGAAGAACATACACAATAACTCAATTTTATTAGGAATGTACCATTTCGATTTGATATTTTAATAGCAGGCATAATATTATCTAGATCCGTTATCAAGTACATTGAGTTGGATTCTCCAATGGAATGTATGAAATGCGTATTGAAAGCGAATCCAAGAAGAGTGAATTTTTTGATAATCATCGCGCGGTTAATTACGCCGTTAGTGTTGAACTTAAGAATCGATTGTATAGAGCCAAATGATGAATTTGCATAATAGATGTTACAATTACAAGATTTGCGTTTATCGTTCTTCTTTTCACGTTGGTAATTAACACCATTGACTGAACAACTTTTATACGTAATGACGCTTTTGACATTAAGTTCGAAACCTGTGTCTAGAAAAACAACAATTTCATCTTGCGTCAGAGGTCGTGAAATTGCTTTACCTATGCCGAATTTCGGAGTGATACCCAAATCTCGTTCATCATTTGACGTCATTTTCAACATTTTATAAATATATTCCTTAGTTTCCGATGATATTTCAGGGTCGGAAAGTTCTACATCAATAAACTTCCGCATCAAAAACGAACGCAGAGTGTACCCATATAGGGCCCCAGTTCTCCACAGTTTCACGTTAGTAGATGTATATTTAAAGACATGCTGACTTTACCGAAAAACTTCTGGAATTGATTCACATATGTAATTATTAACTCTCGAGCCCGATTCAATTCGGAAGATGTAAATGAAGCACTATTCAAATAATGAAGAGCTTCAGCTAAAAGAGCGAAATGACGCACATATTTAATATTCAAAACTATTTTTAAGCACACTGGTGCATAAGTCAACTAATTACGCTATTTGGAGGCTTTCCATTTGTTAATTAATTTGATGGATCGAGGTGTGCGAGCTTTGCGAGACGGTGGTTTTACTGACAACAAGCATTGATAGAGTAATTCCAAATTTTTCGGCTTTCCGACATAAAAAGCAGCTCCAGTAGTTGTGAAAAGAATTTTCGTATGTTGTCTTGCTGCTCCTAAAAAAGCTCCGTGCATGGATTCCACAACAACTCCTTGACGAATGTCAAACTTAGGCAAACCTACTAACGCCGATATGCTTTTTAGTTCATTACTTGTTTCTCGAGTCTTGTGAGCATGCTCCATATCAGCTTTCAAAGAAATATTAGTTCGCAATGGTCCAAAGCATTGATCAACAGGGTAAACGGATTTCCCTGGACCTAAGCTTTCACCCTTATCATAGCAAAATAGGCAGCCAAAGTATCCATTGAACTGCATATTTACAATCGCTGCTCGAGCTGGAAGGTCGAAACAACCGATACTGACGATGAATTTGGTCGTAATTTCTGTATCAGGACTAGGTCTCCAAGAGATCCCGATGTGATACAGTTCACGCATTTCAATTATAAAAGGGCGTAAAAAATTATTCAACACTGGATGATAATCCTCTATGATAACTCCTGCTAACATCAGATGTTTTTTGCGTACATAAGGCGGTAGCTCATTGATTTCAACATAGAGAGGCCATAAACTTGAATTCCCGGATTTTGTGATTCCTGCTAACATCAGATGTTTTTTGCGTACATAAGGCGGTAGCTCATTGATTTCAACATAGAGAGGCCATAAACTTGAATTCCCGGATTTTGTGATTTGACAGCCGTCAGTATTCTACGTTAACGACAAATTCCACCACTGATCTAAAAAATTTCCAGGTGAAGATAACTCTTTGTACTTTGCCCTGTCATAAATATCTTCCAAATTGTCAGCATTTGAATTTTTTGCCTAAAACCTGTACTGCAAGAGCCGCACAATGTTCGGCTGGGTAAATAGCTGCTTCATTTGTGCAGTTATACTAAGATACAAGAAATATTATTTTTTGCCTAAAACCTGTACTGCAAGAGCCGCACAATGTTCGGCTGGGTAAATAGCTGCTTCATTTGTGCAGTTATACTAAGATACAAGAAATATCCCAAGTTTTTTTCATCTTTTTCAGGACCACATCGACCACAACAACAAGTCGTCGTAACTTTTCCAGTTTTCTTCGATTTTTTGCCTAAATATCCCCTGCAAATTTGGCAGTATTTTGAACGATGGAATAATCACGACTCAAAAACTTCCATAAGGATGTTTTCGAATTTGGCAAAACGCTAAATTCGTGGGGTGCTTTGATCCACCGCAAAATATCTAACGTCGCTTCATAAGTGTCTTTATGTCGTACTGACATCGCGAGTACCGCAAGTAAATGATCTTTCGCAGAGCTGTGTCGGTTTGCCAGTAATGGTGCGTTAATACCAATAATTGATTTTATGTCGTACTGACATCGCGAGTACCGCAAGTAAATGATCTTTCGCAGAGCTGTGTCGGTTTGCCAGTAATGGTGCGTTAATACCAATAATTGAATTATTAATTTCAAAATATGATCCGTTTCCTGTAAGGTTCATGTTCATTTTCAGTATCTTCGCCTGAATTGTTGGAATTTTCACTTTCGCTATCGCTATTTGCATCATCGCTGCTCGCGGTCTCGTCTTTATTTTCATCCTCATCTTCGCTTACATCCATTGCCTGAATTGTTGGAATTTTCACTTTCGCTATCGCTATTTGCATCATCGCTGCTCGCGGTCTCGTCTTTATTTTCATCCTCATCTTCGCTTACATCCATCATACGTGCGTCATAATATACTTCAGAATTGTCCTCTTCAAAATTATCTGGAGCGTCATTATTGTTGCAGAATTATGGATTTTCATTCAATGAGTCCCGCAGAAATGAATTCCCAAATTCAGTGATATTTTGAGAGCTTGTTTTGGAACTGTTGTTGTGGTCCGCCACCTTTTTAGATGGAGAGGGCTGCGAATATCACAACAAACCATCGATTTTATAATTAATTTAAAGATTGACATTTTAATTTTCGGAAAGATCGAAGCTCTCTTATTATTAAGATAAAAAATCGTCAAAACGATGGATTCGTGGATTTATTCCATGAATTCGTGGATTTATTCAATAATAAAATAATAATATATTTCAATACTCGCTCTCAAAATCAATATATTTAATAATCGTGCACAAAATAAATAAATCAATAAATAAAATAATAACACATGAAAAAGTACAATTCGAGATTATTTACATATTCGGAACTCAATCGGATGTCTGCATAGTACAATCTTTGATTATATACCGGCAGCGCTACATTTTTTAGGAATCTAGGGACTTTGTTTCCGATGTTCTATGCCATTTGCAAATTTATTGGCTGCCTTTTCATGGGTGAAGCATGATGCACACTCACAAGTCTGCATTGACTTTTTCGTAAAACCAGCATTTGCGTTGAGCAAGCAGACCAAGACATCGTCCATGACCTCAAATCTACTGATGATGTTTATTTATATCTAGTGAAGTGCTGAATCATTATGTTAAGGATTAATTGAAGGATATAATAGTGGGCTTAGCGATTTAAGGGCCACCGGCAAAGCTCAAGAACCATGATGGAGGTAGAATCGAGATAGAAACATCCATAACCAGTGTGTACGTACTGCACTAAAAAACCTTGGCAATTCGTATTTTTTCAACAGTATTTTACAAGGTTCATATCATACGCCTATCATATCCTTTAATTGGTCCTTAAAATAATAATTCAAAACTTCAACCCAAATGAGAGCTGCTGGTTTTACGAAAAAGTCAACGCAGACTCATGAGTCTGCGTTATGCTTCACCCATAAAAATGCAGCCAAGGTTATTCTAGCTCTTGAAACCCATCATATGTATAAAATACGCTCTCACTAGAAATTCCAAAAAATTCGCGGGAAGTTGAGGGACTTTTTTCGGAAATGCTGTGATGAATCTTTTCATACCTTTCAAATTCCTTCTTTGAACTACTCTTCGTGATTTACTATAAGGTTTATTCCTTTCATTATCCATTTCTTCAAAATAAATATCTGTCAAAATGAATAAATAATTCTAATCTCGCTATTGTTTTTGCCATGCCATCGGTTGCAAAGGAATCTAGCTTGTCGACAACTTCGCAGTTTTCAATAATCTAGATCGTCAATTTATCGACGTTCAACCTAACAAGTGTCAAATTAAAAATCCTGATGGTATCTGACATTGCCATTTCGAAATGCATCTATTTATATTAATTGAAACTTCTCGTGGAGATTTCATAATTGTCGACCAACAATGCGTATTTGAAGAATTCAATGGAAAATAAATTCCTGTGGAACAGAAATGGGATAGAGGAAAAAAAGGTGGTGCTTCGGACAGATTCAATAAATGACAAGGCTGTAGAATACATCGATAGCTGCGGTGATTAAAAAAAACATACGTATATATATCATTAATATATGATATGATAATATATCGACTGAGACTATGGATAACGCTACCTAGCGTCGACGACGCCAAGTTATCTTTTAAAATAACCGTCGTCGGCGCTAAGATATATATAAAAAAAAATATGGACAAGGATATTGCCGTAAACGTGTCAGGAGTTCCTTCAGTTAAGCCATCATCAGACCAATACACCGCCATCGAGTTCCTACAGCTCGAGGGCCTTTTTGACTATTCCATTGAATGCACCCTCAATATTTTCCACATATAGCCAAGAACTCGGAAATTTGAAGCGCTGACGCTCAAAAATTCTTCCTTTGACCTTTGCGATGTACATCGACTTGCACTTTCCGGGCTTTCATTTTACGTTTTAGTCATTGCATATATTGGTAATAACTAATGGCAACTGTAGTGTTGCCCGCTTCAATTGACTGCTGCTTCAAATCACTGCGTGATTTTGGATCTTGTGAGTGAATACTGGCCATTTCATTGCCACGAAGGAGACAAAATTTATTCTCAGTCCCCTTGTGCCTGAAGTCATATTTTATTGAGATCTTACTCTGTTCCTTGGCAAATAGTCAATGATTGCTGGACCAAATTCACGTCGTGTCAGAGGTTGTGCGATTTTTTTTATTATCATTCACACACTATATTCAGAGATTTATGTCTCCACCGAGTTTGCTATAGAGATTGTTCAGCTGCAGATCCCATACAGCCTGATACTCTAGCCACTGATCAACATATTCAGCCACATCGGTCATTTTTGCCAACAATGCCACAGATGGCCTCCAATGATAATTTTTCAGCAGACAACTTTGTTAACAGGTTTCAGTGTGGTCCCGACTTGAGCCCACCTGATAGCACCAACTCTGCAACCGAATCCGTGATGTAAAAATCGCCTGCCAGGCGAATAGTCACTGTATAATATGAAACCGACCGTCTTCAATGCTCAATGCTTGGATGCAAAAACATAGATTGATTGGTGACTCGACCTGCGTGAATTTAATTTTGAATTTCAGGATCCTCGGGTTAGTGCAATGTACCTCCAGAATAATATTCGCCCTGTTCTCAGTCGTCAATCCATGCCCTCCAAGGCCCCACAGCCTTGGAAAGGAACCTTCGACTTTGCCCTGAAAACTTGCAGAATTTCCGCCCGATCGGCCTGATCAAAACCGCGTAGTGGTCGCCAGAACCATTGAATCTGAGGAAAAAAATGTTATATCATTTTCCCAAAGAGCACGGCGATGATTATGCGAGGGATCGTCAATGATTTACTTATTTACCTGCAGGGATGTGACGCTGTATTTGTGGTACTCGGTGTTGGTTCGGAGATCCTCAATATCTTCATTGGGTAGACCGCTGATAAGCAGCTCGAGTTTCCGCTCATTGAATATAGAAATTAAGCGCTTGGGGATGATGTCGTAAAAGCCCTTCAAGAACGAGCTCGATCTGTAAATAAATTTTATATTGAGCACGCAAAAACACCGATTCAACTGTTTAAATGTAGAATTAGCCCTAGATATTTCGCTCTGTATGACAAAAAATATACAAAAATAATAATACATGACAATTTTTCACTCACGGTACGTTTGGACACGTTTACACTATCAGTAATATAACAGATAATATATTGTTATTGGATATAAGTAATAAAACAAATAATCGATATTTTAACAATCACTATATTAATTAAAATGTTTATTTTATTATTTCAGTAAAAGCACGACGATATCCAGCAGTTTGAAAATTGATTTGGATATCTGTGGTGGATTAGGATGTGTGACGAGAATGCTGATGAGGAATTCGCGACTGGAGAGGACGACGAGCAAGTTGAAGTAACTAATTACATTTATACACGCATGAGTTTTGAGAAGAAAAATTCTCAAGTTTTTAAAATCGCAACATACCAACAATTGAAGGGAGCCCCCCTTCATTTGTTGTTTGCGTCTGTGACTTGATTGAAATACGTCGATCGCCACATCAGGACCTTCCACACACCTAAAAAATCAACGAAGATGCTAATTAACCGACAAAAATACATCATCCAACAACAGGATCTTGATAAACTCCGGCCTACGCTGTCGGACATGGAGTTCAGCCTGCTGGTCCGGCGTGTTGATCCGATTCGGTGGATTTTCCGCAATGATCGGGCCTTTTGGAGATGCTTGGCTGGGGAAATCTATAATGACTTCAATAATGAAGACAATTTTTTTCAAATTTTGTTTCAAAATTAGGTAAGTACTTTCTTATGTAACAAAGTTTAGCTATAACTAAAAAGTTTATTTACTTACCTTTTGATATCTTTTCAGTTGGATATCTTGATCAGTTCACTGTTCCCTGTTTTGGATTGCAATGCATTTATAATTAAACTACTATTTTCGCCATGTTGGCACCTCTCTATTTCAAAAAAATGTTCAAAAAAATTTCTTTGCTTGTTTAAAATTTGTCTAATACGATATTTAATGTCAATACCGCGGCCAAGAGCGATTGTTTAAGGTTGTAAAGTGCGATTGATACCCCAAAAGCACTGCAAGAAACCGTGGTTGCGCTGGAAACGAAAAATTGCGAGTTTAAGAACAAATAAATGTCTGCCGAGAAGCGAATTAAAACTCTAAAGAGAGAATCGTCTACTCATGACCCGTAAAATGAGTTATTGATGAAAAAACACAAAACTCGAGGGCTAGAATGGGAAGTATCGTTAAATCTGGTCTGGAAAGAATCTTCTAATAAGGAAAAACCAGATTCAGCTCCTTCGCAGTCAACTATCGACGAGCTGCACGCTTAAATTGCGCATCTGGAGGCTCAATTATCACCAGCAGCATCGCCAGAAGACCCTGAGATGCCTGTGAAAGTCACTGAGGTGTCTAAGGCTCTAGAAAACTCGGGGTAATAGCGGAAGTTGTTGATAAAACAGGTCGAAAAGCTTTCCGACCGCCTCCGAGAGTCCAACCGCCATTTCCATGCGGAAATTCAGTCTCAAATCGAGCAATACACCACCAAAATCCACAATCTCGAGTCCCTACTTGTGGATAAAGATTGCGAGCTGGTAAAAAGCCGGGAATTAGAGGCGGAATTCACTGCAATGACTGAAAAATACCAAAACGAGCAGCAGAAGCGTTTAAAGAAGATCGATGAGATGCAAAAAACGATTGAGCGTTTGGAGAAAAGTCTTCAGACGAAGATGCAACAGTTTTCGGCGATGACGAGCTCCTTGGGATGGAACAGACGCTGATAGAGTTGAAAAATCGCGGCTCGCTACACACATGCATTACACTCGCTAAACATGCATTACACTCTGCTTGATTGAAAATAAAGTATATTTTGCACTTTATTTTCACGTGGAGTTTTTAATTATTTTGAAATAATGTGCAGTAGCAAAATATACAATTAATGTTAGCTATTAATTGTTAATACTTCACATGCAAGCAAGTAAAACCCTAAAAACCTTATCTATTTATTTATTTTATGTGATTCGACAGTTGACGAAGATGAACTCCGTGCAATTTATTCGAATTGCAATTAAAAAGACTATTAGGATTCTTACTCGGAGAAGTCTGGAGAAACCGAAACCACTCAATCGCTCAGAACGATCGATTTGTAACCCTCCGGTACAAAAGGAGCGTATTGAAGAGGTAAATAACATATACATTATTTATTTATTTAATTATTTTTTATTCTTAATAGAAAGAACAAAAAAAGAAGCGAGCAGAAGCACTTCGAAATACTGAATCATTTTATGCGTCCTTTATGAATAACGAGGTATGTAACTACCCTAACAAAGTAAAAGCATAATAATATAGTATATCCAATGGTAAAAGTAAAAGCAACTGTAAAATTGTATAGAATTTTAATTAGCCCTGAAGATCTGAGGGCACAAGGACAATTATTATAAAAAGAATAGCAACTCAATAATCTACTTTACTACACTATAAGTTGAGTTTGCAAGGTTGATTCGGTTTTTTTATTAAAGAACTATGAGTCTGAAGTGGTGAACTCTCGTCAGTCACAGGCGTCACCACAAAGAGAAAACGAAACTCGCTGGTTGTCGGACAAAGAATTTTTGGGTAATCGGCAACAACATCAAGTGGTAAATTAGTTGGATGTTTAAAAAAATCCCGCATATGTCATTTACGAGTCTCTTTACTCTCCTCATCAAATAAGTTGATGCGAAAAAGTCGGTCTCATGATCGCCGCTCACGATCTCGATCCCCTGACGATATCTGGCCGAGTATCCAACCTAATGAAAACAATGAATTTTACTCAAGACGTGATCGAGTGCGCTTGCATTTTTCATCATCATCCAGGTCGAGGTCAAGAAGTCGGTCTCAGTTCCGTTTATGGCGATCTCAGTCTTCTAACGATGTCCCCACGCGTTCCCAGTTAAAAGGAAAAAATATATCTCACTCAAATCGGTCTCAGTTCCGTTTCCCATCTCAGTCTCCTGATGACGATGTCCTGGCGGGTTCCCAATTGAAAAAAACAATCAAATCTTACTCACGTCGTCGTGCAACCACCAACTAATCTCAATGTCATACTCAAGAAATTAAATTCAATATCAACGCGCTTAGATGCTCTAGAAGACCAAATGGTGAAAAAATCTGACCTGGACAAAGAAGTTCAAAATATTATCCGTAATCGAGTTGATGGAAATGCCAATGGTCGTAACGATAATAATGGACGACAAACGATTCACAAAATTGACGACAATAACGAGGTCGATAAAATAAGTTATTTTATTACATCTAAACTAAATGTATTTTTTGTACCGAGAGCCTGAAAGAGACTATTTTGATTGAGATGAAGATGAACCCTGTTCTCAGCCAGGTTTAAATGATTTTTTTTTGTCTCATTTGCAAGGAAAGTTGCCCATTTCGAAACCCCATTTTGTAAGGCGCGAAATAGATTTTTTTTCGGTCACTGACTTTTGAACCTAACTCCAGAGAATGAATAAGTTAAATTTTACACACTACACATAAATCAACTTCCCGCTCCCAGAAAAGACCTTTAAATTCTGTCAAAAAATGAGCCACTTCATGCCCGCAAAGAGCGTTCGGAATGGGCCACTTTCAGAGTAAACAATATCGCTATCGCTTAAATCGAGGCCCTTAGTAACAAATAATCTTTTTTTTTTACGAAATTATTGTTTCGCAAGCATGTTTATATTCCAGTGCGAAGTTTTGCCAGAGTTCAAGATGGCTTTAGAACACTACTGTACAGCGGTTAGTGCAAAAACAATGCGTAGACGTGCAAATATTGTCCTGAAGTATGTATGGTCTCCTGAGATTCGACAAACATTGCTTTCAAAATCCGATCCCAAAAGGCCTAATTGGCAAATTGCGTCAGTTGCTGATTTGAACGAAATTATAGGCATGTTCTGACAAACAATATCAAACCAACATTGTAAATAAATAAAAAATTTTCAAAATTCGTAAATGCATAAAATTATATGTTCCAGAGGTTTGTGACGAACTGCAAAAAGTGGAAAAGTGGACTGCCAAGGACCGAACAATGTGAGTACAGAAATAAGACAATAGGTTGGTGATTATCTAAACGCAGAACGCTGTAATAATAACCGTAAAAACCATGAAAATAGGAGACCATGACTTTTCTATGATTACTGTTATTGGTTCGAATATAAATGTTTTAAAAGTATAGAATGCATTATGCCGACGAGTATTTTGACATATTGAGAATTTTTTGGCTATTGTTTACATTGATAAAACAATGTTCGAATATAAATGTTTTAAAAGTATAGAATGCATTATGCCGACGAGTATTTTGACATATTGAGAATTTTTTGGCTATTGTTTACATTGATAAAACAATGTGCGAAAACGTTGCTAGAATAATTACTCTTAGTTACATCAACGTTTATTGCTTATTTATTAATCATACTATTATCAACGTTTATTGCTTGATTATTTATATTTATGTCTCTTAAGGTCCAAATTCATGCTAGCAATATTTACGAGCGATAATTATTTATTAATCATACTATTATCAACGTTTATTGCTTGATTATTTATATTTATGTCTCTTAAGGTCCAAATTCATGCTAGCAATATTTACGAGCGATAATGTATTCTAATAATCTGATTGGATCTTGAACAAAACGTCTGTCTGGATTTAAATTGAATGTTTAGAAATGTTACTATGATAAACTTTTACGAGCGATAATGTATTCTAATAATCTGATTGGATCTTGAACAAAACGTCTGTCTGGATTTAAATTGAATGTTTAGAAATGTTACTATGATAAACTTATAAATCATTGTTAACATTTACATACATTGTGTTCAACATTGAATAAAATATAACAATTAATTTAGTATTTAATTTAGTATTTTATTATATTTAAAAATAGCACCGCCATTACGACCTCCAGAAACTAGATGTACCGCAAATATACCCGTATTTTCTATAAAAATAGATGATAAATTAACAAATAAAATAAAATTTACTTACCGTTATTTTACTGTTATTTTACCAGCCGAGTTTATTCTGTACATTTAACGAAATTAACACCATAGTATAAATTAACAAATAAAATAAAATTTACTTACCGTTATTTTACTGTTATTTTACCAGCCGAGTTTATTCTGTACATTTAACGAAATTAACACCATAGATTTCTGGTAAGGATACCGGTTATTTCAGGTATAACAGCGGTTTTTTCGTGGCCAAAATGACTGTAGAAACACGGTATAAACACAGTATATATATTGTGACCTACTCGATTTATACGGTGTAACTACCGCAATCGCATGGTAGGTTCAAAACCACCAGGGGTTGAAACACGGTATAAACACAGTATATATATTGTGACCTACTCGATTTATACGGTGTAACTACCGCAATCGCATGGTAGGTTCAAAACCACCAGGGGTCGAATAAATCCAATAATTAAAATTTTTCGCGCAGTCGAGTAATCAAAGCGCGCGACAGATAGTAGAGTTAGCGGCAACTTCTGGTAAGGATACCGGTTATTTCAGGTATAACAGCGGTTTTTTCGTGGCCAAAATGACTGTAGAAACACGGTATAAACACAGTATATATATTGTAACCTACTCGATTTATACGGTGTAACTACCGCAATCGCATGGTAGGTTCAAAACCACCAGGGGTCGAATAAATCCAATAATCAATAATTAAAATTTTTCGCGCAGTCGAGTAATCGGTGTAACTACCGCAATCGCATGGTAGGTTCAAAACCACCAGGGGTCGAATAAATCCAATAATCAATAATTAAAATTTTTCGCGCAGTCGAGTAATCAAAGCGCGCGACAGATAGTAGAGTTAGCGGCAACACTGGACAAAAACAGCTGACGCGGCAGACAACGATCGACTGGGCGCTCAATTAAAAATCCAACAAGAAATTTCATACTATTTTTCATTATTGATATTTATTAATTTTTTTTTAACTACTTATTCATTTTCTAAATTGATTTTGTACAATTTTATTACAAAACATTCCCTGAAAACTAAAATACATCGTATTAAACAGTAAAAAAATCGTATTAAACAGTAAAAAAATTCAAAATATAACTAAAAAAAATTATGACATGGAAGAACTTCTTTTTGAACTTTTTGCAAGTGTCGATTCTAGTTTTTTTGCACATTGCGTCGATAATTTTTTCACTTTTTGTTACGCGTGGTTTTCCACCCACATCCAGGCCCAGTAAAATTTTAATCCCTTGAGAACCGTGAACTAAAAAAACTGTCTTCAATATTATCCATTGTAATCCCAGCGTTGACGATTTTACCAATAATAACTCCGGATATACCACATTTGTCATTTTCTTGTTTTTTTTTTTAAAACATTGAAACGGTCGCTTCAACGAAGTACCACGCACTCGTTTTTCTTGCCGAAGAATTATCGAATGAATGTCTTTGGCTTTTTTTAGAATGTCAGCCCTCGTGAGATTAATATCAGCATGTTCAGCCAATTGTTGCAACACATCAACATCATTCACTGCGTTATGGGCGGATGCTGATACATTATCTAAGCGCAAAAACTCTTTAGCCAAATCTACTTGCTTATAACTGGCCTTTGGGCCTCGAGTTTTGCATAATTTTTCTTTAAATAGCGAAATAGAATCTGCAAATCCCACAGTCACGGATAAAAACTCTTCAAAGCATCCCGCATGTCGCATGAAATTCATGATCGTTGGACAATCAAAGCTTATACCGGAGTGGAGTGAAAGAACAGAACATTATTTTTGATGCTCAGTCGTGTGACCTCAGAAGCTGTCGAACCTATATTTCCTATAGGCATGACGTATATATCGAACGCCATATTTTTTTATTTAGCTGCAATTTGGACGACTTCTTTTTTTGCCCCAAATCCGGTTTATCCAACAAGAAATTTCATACTATTTTTCATTATTGATATTTATTAATTTTTTTTTAACTACTTATTCATTTTCTAAATTGATTTTGTACAATTTTATTACAAAACATTCCCTGAAAACTAAAATACATCGTATTAAACAGTAAAAAAATCGTATTAAACAGTAAAAAAATTCAAAATATAACTAAAAAAAATTATGACATGGAAGAACTTCTTTTTGAACTTTTTGCAAGTGTCGATTCTAGTTTTTTTGCACATTGCGTCGATAATTTTTTTACTTTTTGTTACGCGTGGTTTTCCACCCACATCCAGGCTCAGTAAAATTTTAATCCCTTGAGAACCGTGAATTTAAAAAACTGTCTTCAATATTATCCATTGTAATCCCAGCGTTGACGATTTTACCAATAATAACTCCGGATATACCACATTTGTCATTTTCTTGTTTTTTTTTTTAAAACATTGAAACGGTCGCTTCAACGAAGTACCACGCACTCGTTTTTCTTGCCGAAGAATTATCGAATGAATGTCTTTGGCTTTTTTTAGAATGTCAGCCCTCGTGAGATTAATATCAGCATGTTCAGCCAATTGTTGCAACACATCAACATCATTCACTGCGTTATGGGCGGATGCTGATACATTATCTAAGCGCAAAAACTCTTTAGCCAAATCTACTTGCTTATAACTGGCCTTTGGGCCTCGAGTTTTGCATAATTTTTCTTTAAATAGCGAAATAGAATCTGCAAATCCCACAGTCACGGATAAAAACTCTTCAAAGCATCCCGCATGTCGCATGAAATTCATGATCGTTGGACAATCAAAGCTGAAACAGTTGTGAGCAATCAATTTAATTTTTCCACCCACGAGTTTTAAAAATTGAATGAAACTTAGAGCTGCGTCTGCCTTTAAGTGAATTAATACCGGAGTGGAGTGAAAGAACAGAACATTATTTTTGATGCTCAGTCGTGTGACCTCAGAAGCTGTCGAATCTATATTTCCTATAGGCATGACGTATATATCGAACGCCATATTTTTTTATTTAGCTGCAATTTGGACGACTTCTTTTTTTGCCCCAAATCCGGTTGTCTCCAGATCTAAGTAAACCAGGTTAGCTCCCAAAAAATCGCTTAGTCTAGGAACGACATTCGGTCGATCAATAAAATCGGTTCCCAGGTCCAGTCCACAACCTGACTCGTAGCATATTCCTTCAGCCATCGTTGCTTTCTTGGAATTATTTGATTTCAAATAAAACGATTCCCGACGTCGCTTCTTGAACAAGACGGTTTGGGCGGTTTTCCTACGCTGACAGGCTTTTTTGTCTAGCTGCAATCTGAAGTCCCGCGAAAATTTCGATGTTGGTGAATTGTTCATTTTTTTTAGTAATGAGCTCGATCGATGTGTTGCCTACATTTTTATGAAGTATCGCAGAGCCAACTCAGATATTATTCGACGAAGATCCTCCATAATGTAGCTGTTTAGGCGCTCCGCTTGCGATAACTCAATTTAGAGACTCATTACCCTTACTGGAGGCATAAGGGCTGAGTTTATCGGCGACTCTTGCATATGCTT